>VUQS01026158.1:7551-27723 GCA_015108495.1 Heterochromis multidens | reverse complement strand
CACCTTATTCAACAGCTGTTTCAGCAATAAAAGAACACTGATTTTGTGAAAACATAAAAGAAACTAAATGCAACCTGTGGCTTAGAAATGTCAGTATAGTTTAAAAGAAAACAAACAGTGTTAAAGATTATGGGAAAAACTGAAATAGCCAGAGAAATCAAACCATATCCAGCTGACAGAGCTATGAGTAACAGTCCTGAAGCTGCATTTATCATAATTGGTCACTTGATGTCAGCATTTTCAACACATAAAAACAGTAAACTTTTATTGACAATATGCACTTTGCAGGTTTTGATAAAAATCGACTCTAATGTGGCTGATTTTAATTCGAAGCATCACAATGCCTAACCCTTTTAAAACTACCTGTCAAAGTGGATAGGCCAGACGATGATTAATAGGACATGAAAGAGGAAAAACAAATGTGTACCTGTGTTCCTGCACTTTGGGCTGAATCTATGTTGATGCAATGAAAACTGGTTAATATATCTTCTCTGGGGCCCAACTGTGAAACAGTAACAAACCTGAAACCCTAAGGCTGTCCAGTAAGTTCAGCATAGTGAATAATATATTTGCCTGTGAAATTAAGTGGATTAGAAGTAGGAAGTGGCATGATCTCAAAGGCACCTTGTGACAGAGGCTGCCTCATTTGGTTCCAATTCACGTTTGTATGACTTTTTGATAACTCAAATAATAATAATAATAAATACAAATAAATAATAGTAATAGAAAGACTAAAAAACACGTCAATAGCAAATATAAGCTGAAGCCCAGTGTCACTGCTTTCACGCTATTAACAGAAATATTGTACGCTGTCAAAACAGGATGACAAAAGCAGTGTTACAATTTCAAACATGACAAAATGTGCCAGTGCATCTGGTTTGACAAGGCTGTTTAGGCAGAGACAGACGTTGTTGCACAGACAAACAGGGTGCAGGTGCAAAACAAGGTGACGGAGTCTCCCTGTGGTGTGTAAAAACAGCTGCAGTTAAAGTATTACTGCACTCTATACATGGGTAGATGGCTCATACCATAACACTGCATATCTATAGTGTACAGTCACAGAGTGATATTTTGTCTTGAGTTGACACAGAGGCCTTCATGTTGATAAAGGCTTGGTGTTTTTACTTTTTATCTCTCTCTTTCCAGGCTCGTTACAGGGACGTGTAGAAGCTGGAGGTAATAAACTTTAGATAATTAGTTTGAGATAAGCATACAGATCAGCATGTTCCATACCGCCATCAGATTGTCCTTGCATCATTTTTAAGGCATAAGCAAAGTGTTTGGAAGGATTATTTGTTCCTGCAGTTTGCACTTGTAGCTCTTTTCCAGCAGATCTTGACTGAATAACCTGAAAAGGCCAAAAAAAAAGAAAAAAGGAAGAAAGAAAGACTTAGTTGATAGGAACAATGTGTGATATTCATATTGGTTCTTCTTCTTTTGGCTGCTCCCTTTAGGGGTTACTACAGCGGCTCATCTTACTTAATCGCACCCTATCCCCGGCGTGTGTTCCTTCACTACATCCATTAATCTTCTCTGAGGTCTTCCTCTTTTCCTCCTGCCTGGCAGCTCCATATTTAGCATCCTTTGTCCAATATATCCACTATCCCTCCTCTGCACATGTCCAAACCATCTCAGCCTTGCCTCTCTAACTTTGTCTGCAAACTGCTCAACCTGAGCTGTCCCTCTGGTGTACTCATTTCTAATCTTGTCCATTCTGGTCACTCTCAACAAAAATCTGAGCATCTTCACCATAACCATACATCATAGCAGGTCTCACTACTATCTTGTAAACCTTCCCTTTCACTCTTGCTGCTCTCCTGTCACAAATCACCACTGATAATCATCTTCACCCGCTCCCCCCTGACTGCACTCTCTTCTTCACCTCTCTTGTGCACTGTCTGTTGCTTTGGATGGTTGACCCAGGTACTTAAACTTATCTACCTTAGCTACCTCTACTCCTTGTGTGTTCACCTTTCTGCCTGTCTCTCCCTCCCATTCAGACACATGTATTCTGTCTTGCTTCTACTGACTTTTATTCCTCTTCTCTCCAGAGCATACCTCCACCTCTCCACCTGCTCCCTACACTCACTACAGAGTGATATTCATATTGGTGTCAGTCATAAACGATAATTCACAAGTGAAGAGTAAAAAATAATGCACGAAAGTGCTTTTATTTGAGTTAGAAATGTACTTTTGCACTGTTTCAAACTCTCATGTAAAATACTGCAGTTAATCCTGAGCACATGCAGAAATCATGTGAAGCCACTTTTATTTTGAACCTGCTGATGGTCAGGAGGACATCGGCTCCCGCTGTTCTTCAGCCGTGTTGATGCCAGTTAGTTGTGTAATAACTTGAAAAAGGCCAAAGGCGCAGGGAGGCGAACACGTGGGCCTACGTCACGGACAACACCCACCCGTCCGCCCTCTGACGTCAGCACGACCGGTTCTTCAGGTCACCCTGCAGCTGCACCAAGCCGGTAGAGGGACTCAGATAGATGAACGGGACCGCACTGCGATCATAAAATCACCGCAGTGTGTTCTTCTCGGTACAAACGCGACTTTAACAGAGAAGTGATAAGAATATGTGTGACCTCTAAAACAAAAAGAAAGGAAGAAGATGGCACAGAAGGACACGCTGCTGCATCTCTTCGCCGGGGGGTGAGTCTCATTAAGGTCACTGCTTCGACTTCACGTTATTAATAGCTGGCAGGCTAATAAAACACGAGCAGCTTAGGCAACGTGTTACTTACTAACTATCTAACTACTTTTTAAATCATTAAATTAAGACCCGCAGTCAGCATCGCCACAACAGAAACGCGAGCTAACTCGTGTCGGCACCTTACGGCCATTTAACTGTAGCTGAGCACGTTTCTATTTTCACTTCAGCAGCGGACCTTTGTTGTGTTGTTGAGTAACGTTTGTGTTACCGGTTCATACGTTAGACTAATAGCCCAGGTAACGCTGTGGTGAACGGTGGAAAAACCCGGCTTTCATGCCCGTGGATGAGCTAGCTTTGCGGAAGTTTGCTAATGCCGGTTAGCTACCGTGAGCTAGCAGAATCTCGAGGTTACACGTCTGGACTTGTGTGGGCTGTCGTGGCATCGTTGAGGGTCACAGCGTCGTGTTTTACATTTTCACACGATCTAAAAACTGACACGGTGAGGTGTGTGTCGATAATGAAGAGCAGCGGTGAGCTGAATGTGTGGCCGCGTCACGGGAGGCTATGTAGCCGTTAGCTCTGTCGTTTCCGTCTGTTATGTAATGCTGAAGCGCCTCATTTACGTCCATACTAGCGATAATAGCGATGCCAGCGACCCCTGTTCAAAGTGTGCGTATTGTTTTTTGTAATTCTGCTGGTAATATTTAAGACTGAGACGCTGGGGGACTTCGGGTTAATGTTAAGGTCGCGTGTAGCACCGTTGGCTTGTTTTTAAATGACGCCATTTTACCCTTGAAATTGTTAACGACCAGCCTTTAGCGCATCGACTGATCTTGGCTTGCTTCAGCTAGTGATATACATCCAAAACATACGGTATGTCCTTAAGGAAATTGAACTTACATTAAACATTAAAGCGAAATGCCTTAATTTCAACAGTGCGCACTGTTGCGCCCATTTCCCTGCGTGTCTTATCTCTGTGGCCGTGGGCACAACAGCTCTCCAACGCGTTATTTCAACAGGGTTTGGATTGGTTATGTAATGTCTAAAACCTATGCAATAGTAGAGTTTTCTGTACAACCACAAAGGGGTGGATGGATGACTAGTGAGAGGTGAATGCACATCTAGGTCAGGCGTTACTTCTGCTAAGATGTTTGACTCTGTCCTTCAGACATAGATAAGCTTAATCTAATCTGTTCTAGACTTCTAAGCTCGTCACTGACAAGGTTACACATTTAATAAAGGATGCACTAAGGAGTGCTATAAAGACCTAAATAAATTGTTTGTGCGGAAATTACTGAAAGTACTGTGTGCACTTTTCCAAGTGCAGTTACATAGTCTGAGTTGTAAAACTCCTTAGCCAGATGTGTCTGGTTAACACAGTGTTTCCACAGCAGAGCAAATGACCTGTTCTTTGACCATAATTGTTCACTGCACTCAGCCCAGTAAGCTCTTAAGCTGTTTTTATTACAAAAACACCCCACTCAAAATCTGAGTAATGTAACAAGAAATAGACTTGCACTCCTCTAAGCAGGTTAGCTGTCATAACATAGATGGAGTGAGGGAGCATCACCTGCTCTGTTTGCAAGACTTTAAACATCCTAAGGCCAATAATCCTGATTTTCTATGTGCAGATGTAGTGGTACAGTGGGAGCCATCGTGACCTGTCCCCTGGAGGTGTTGAAGACACGGTTGCAGTCTTCGGGCCTCGCCCTCCGGCCTGTCTTCCAGGTTCAGCTGGGTACCCTGAGTGGCACAGGGGTTATCCGACCAGGGGGTGTTACACCTGGACTGCTGCAGGTCCTACGGTAAGATGTTTGTTTGTGCTGTCAGGCAAACAGCGCTGCAGCACACTGTCTACCTACTGTCTTTTCCTACCTGCAAATAGGAACAGTGTGTTCTTCCCTGACAGCTTGGGTACTTTATTTTTAAGGATTACCATGTAGCAGGTGACTTTTTGTGTCCCTGCCTGATGTAGACCTCTGTATTTAGGCTTGCCTGATATGTGAACCTAAAGTATTTATGTGGTAATATTTGATTCAAATAGATTTATAAACTCTTATGAGGTTTTTGTTCTGTGGTTTGTGGAAATGTGTTGGGAGACTGTCATTTGCTTTCTGCTTTCATAGTCTTAAACGTCTCTAATCCTGTCCTACATTTAGTGGGGATTAAGCACACTGTATCCTGCTCATATTAACTCTATTTTACCAGCTATTTGGAGCGAGACAACCATCCGTTTCTATGAAACTTAAAGATATGGATAAAACCAGTCTTTACGGTGTCCATTAAAGTGTCCCTTTAATGAATCTGCTTGAGGCTGGGAAAGACTAGAAGCAGTTCCAGTGGGAAGGTTTTAACCACAGTGCCATCAGCTTTATATTACACTCTGCGGACTGAACAGGTCTGGACTGGTGTCTGCCTCAGCAGTAGGTTGTAAAACTTGCATATGCCTGAAGACATCAACATCTCTTCTCACAGAGTAGAGGTTTTGGGTATTAGTGAGAGAGGAGTGGAATGCATGGACCCAGCTTGAGTGACAAGGTTGACATTACAGAAAGTAACCCACACTGAAGTTGTACCCCCCCTCTTTGGTCAGTCCCACACACACTGTCACCTAGAGATCAAGTATCATTTCCTTCAAGGAGTTTAAAAAAAAAAAGAGACTGGGAACGCGGTCGACGTGACAAGCAAAACGTTGTCAGATGGACTGAGCTCAATGTTGACGCTGCAAAACCAGCTCAAGTGCACAGGGTTGGTGTAACGCTCGGAACGATTGCATGATCACGATTGCAGCTGTCAGATTAATTCGCCTAATAAAACCTGGGAAAAACCTGGGATAACCCTGTGCAGACATTTGCTGCAGCAAATGTGGAGACAGGTTAACATGTGTGGAAATGCGCAGTAGTTAAAGGCCATTCAATAAATCTGTGTTTAATGTTTGATGGTCCTTTGCTTCTATTTTAGATCCATTCTTGAAAAAGAGGGACCAAGATCTCTTTTCCGTGGACTGGGTCCGAACCTTGTGGGTGTTGCCCCTTCAAGGTACACAACCCTTCACATGTTAATGGCTCAAATGCATCTTTTTTTTTTTCTATCACCACCTTCTTACCCATTTTAATTTTGTTTAAAAGTGTTGAAACGAGGTTTCTGTATTAGTGATAACTTCCTGTTGGCAGGTAAAAACACAATGAGAAGTTTTCATATTCTGAAACAATAAACAAAGCAGAGGAAGTGAAATGGAGCAATTATTTCTGAGTCTGCTGTTTTTTATGAGCCTCGACACTTTGGAGTGTTTTACACCACGGCTTCTAACCAAAGAAAACAAAAAGGAGGAGACTGTTTGTTTTTCTCTTCTCATGGGTAAAGGCATAAACAGTCTATAAACAGGAAGCTGTTATCATGGCAACAATTTCCGAGTCCCTCTGCCCCCCCGCCTCAGTTTCGTGACTGAGCTGTTTTGCTCGTCTGGGCTCTGGCCGTCAACATGTGGGCTGCCTATGTATTAGTAATTGTTTAAACTCAAGATAAATAAGGTTCTGTGAATGAGGTTTGAGATTAACCGATGCGGTGGTGAGAATATCTTGATATTGTTGGCTCTGTAACAAAACACCTTTTGTTCTATTTTTAGTGGCAGCAGAGAGTCAGCACTTCTTCCTGTTTCCCCGGAGCTGATAGTCTTGAATGTAAACTTTGCTGTACAACAGCAATCAAAGAGTGAAGTGAATAGTAATAATACTTATGCCATAAAAAGCCGATTAGACTTTGAAACTTTGTTAAACTGAAAAAGGTTATTGGTTAGTTCAGATACTTTTCCCTTTTGGTTAATTAGTAACCACAGCACATTATCCTTTGCTCAGTAGTTCCACTGTCTCTCCGTTCCTCTGGCCAACTTGGACAGGCTGATATTCAGAGCAGCTCTGTGGGCATATGTGGTGCCCAATGCTTATTCAGCCCATTCTGGTGCAGTGACTGTCTGTTCCAGAAACCAAGCAGAGAGAGCAGGGAACAGATTGCTCTGGATGCACACTGTCAAAGGCTCACAGCAGCCTGAATGGAGTCATTACATAATTGTTATAAAACCACGTTTTCTTTTTTCATAATTAAGCACAGTGCTGCCTCTCTGCAGCGTTCTTAACAGTCTTTATTTCTGTGTTTTTAGAGCCGTCTACTTTGCTGCATACTCCAAATCTAAAGAGCTGTTCAATGGGCTGTTTGTCCCTAATAGTGGATTAGTACACATGTCCTCCGCTGGTGTTGCAGGTGAGATCTCTGTGTCAGCTTTTTTTTTTTTTTTTTTAACATACATGTGATGAACATCTGTAAAATATAATGCGCTCCAGTTCGGTGCAAAAATGTTATCTCTTAGATTTTTATACTGTGTGGATAGCTTCATTATGGGATGACTTTCATATATTATTGTCCAAGTATGAAACTGAATATCCTAATTTTGCTCCTATTTTTAGCTTTTGTTACCAACTCTCTGATGAACCCCATCTGGATGGTCAAGACCAGGATGCAGCTGGAGAAAAAGTAGGTGTATAGTGAATTTCACCTGTCTTGTGTGTATTTGATTTACTTTTTTCTTTAGACACAATAGTGTTTAGTTTCAGATCTGTGTAAAACGGTCTGACATATTTAAGGGTCTCAGTGGGTGTGAATGTCCTCCATATACCATGACCTTAACAGAAACCTTTAAACTGAGCCTACCTTCTTGGGACTGTCCTTGGGTTCTGCAGTGCATGAGGCTGAGCCTGTGACCCAGCTCCATAAATACACACTGCTGACGCGCTGTCCTGCACGCAGAAGAGGAGTCTATATTTGCATTACCAAGTACAGGACAGTAGTATCATGTTAGGTCACAGGAGCAGGTCTGTTCAGCCTCTTTGAAGAACAGACCCATATCTTGCAGCACAAAGAGTGGCTTGTTGAAGAACGAATAACTTAAAACAACATTTAGTCAAGGTTGGACTCGCTGCTCATTCAACCCAATAAGGAAACTCTAGGACGCTTCCGTGTACAGTTGATTAAGCATTCATGCAATAAGAAGATTGTTCTTCTATAATTTTACATTATGACTTGAACTGTTTGTTGTACTTGTTGGCGTCTGGTGTCTTGTGATACTTGTAACTGATGACTAAAAAAACATAGTTGTTCCATTAACCCCTTCACAACATGTGATTTTTGTCAATAATGAGCCTGACACACTTTAACTTTTTAGAGCCAGAGGAGAGAAGAAGATGAATGCACTGCAGTGTGCTCGATATGTTTACAAAACGGAGGGAGTCCGGGGTTTCTACCGTGGCCTGACTGCTTCCTATGCTGGCATTTCGGAGACCATGATCTGCTTCCTCATCTACGAGACACTGAAGAAACACCTCGCTAAGAGCCAATTCAGCTCACCGAACAGTGAAAAGGAGAAAGGAGCATCAGACTTCCTGAGCCTAATGATGGCAGCTGCTTTTTCAAAGGGTTGTGCATCCTGCATAGCCTACCCACATGGTAAATACACGCATCCTTTGTTTATCTATTGCAACATAACTAACGTCAGAGAAAAGGATTTTTAATGGTTAACTTTTCAAATTCTCCTTGTGTGTCTCCACAGAGGTCATTCGGACAAGGCTGCGTGAAGAAGGCAGCAAGTACAAGTATTTCTTCCAGACAGGGAGGTTAATAGCAGTGGAGGAAGGCTATGCAGCTTTTTATAGAGGACTCATTCCACAGCTAATTAGGCAAATCCCTAACACAGCCATCGTCCTCTCCACATATGAACTCATTGTCCATCTGCTGGGAGACTCCAAGTAAAGACATGTTTGAAAGTGGGGATTTTCTTGACGAACTGTGGATGCCACGCAGAACCCAAAGCACACTGGGCCTATAGACTTTTGAAAATGCAGCACATAGTTTTTTGTGGTGCTACAGAGACTCTCATGATGGAACTAAAGCACTGTACTGTTATCCAAAGAGCTAAACACATTATTTTATTGACAGATTGTTGGCTTATTAAAAATACACAAGACGTCGTGGTACTTATTGAACCTCCAAACCTGTGGAAAAAGGTCATCTTCTCTGAGGACTAGCTTTAAGTTAATTAAATTATTTTTGTTCTGTTATTGTTTTTGGACTGTTTGTTTTCTTGTATCAGTGGTAAATGTACCAGCACACCCGACTTGGCAGGTTTGAAGGAATATTATTCAGAAGCGCTGAATGTGCTGTTGTAGATTATTTTCAGATTCCTGTTATACTTTGACACAATCTGCTGGATTTTAAGTTTAAGTTAACAGAAATTTAGCCTATTTTTCCATTAATATATTACATATACACAGACTTATCTGTATGTTTTCTGTGTGGGGAAAACAAAATAGGCACCTTTTGCAATATAATGAAAACTTGGATGCTTAGTTGACCAGTGGCTCAATAAAATGCATCAGTTGGTTGAAAAAAATAATTGTTGTACAAATCTGCCTTATCTGTTAACGAGGATGAGGACGAAGCACGAGGGTTTCTCTGTGTAAAGATACAAAAACCAAACAAGCTGGACTGAATGAGACACTGTAACTGAGTCTGAGTCGACTACTCATGAACATGAAGGTGTTGCTTTATTTAGTCTGCCCTTTGTGTGACCGTGTTGTTTTTTTCTTGTCTGTCTTTCTGTGTATGTGTCTGAGTAAAGCTTGCGTATGTGTTCATCCATAACGGTGACAAAAAGAAGCATCACTGTTGACTAATTGGCCAGTGAGAATGTTCTGTGTGTTGATAGATCTGAGCAGTGATTCTCAAACTGTGAGGGGAACCACTGCGAGCGGGTCACAGAGAACCGGGTGGAAAATAAATACGAGTTTACTGTTATGCTTTAAGTAAAATTCAATGTGGCAGTTTTTTAAAAAATTGTTAATGACTACCAAAAACTGGTGTGTGAACAGAACAAGTTTGAGAACCCCTGGATTAGAGGAAGTCTGCATGCATCAGTTTTTGTTTTTTTTTTTAATTTCATTTTCAGTTCCAGTTTAGTTTCCAAAGTGTGTTTGCTTGTTTCACTTTTGTTTGAAAGTGTTTAGTTTTAGTTTTTTATATTATAACAGAGGGTGTTTAATGGGGGTGTATTCAAGACATTCAGAATAGATATTGCAACACTTCTTTCAAGACAGTCAAATCTAAGTCATGCCTCAGCCTCAGCAGGCTGGTTAAATAAATTTGACCCCAAATTATAGCCTTTATTTAATTTCAGTGAACTAAAATGTGTTTTTTTTGTTTTTGTTTTTTAAACACCTAGTTTTTAGTTTAGTTAGTAAAAGCACATCTGGTGAAAACTGCTGAGTAGATGTTTACTTTACTTCCATGGTGCATGGAAGAGAAGATAACGTCTGAACGTTTGTAGGATGTAGAGCAACTTTATTGCTTGAGAAAAGTGTTCCATCTTGTGGCCTTCATCACGGTCATCATGAAAGGAAGGGCTGGGCGTATTGCCAGGCGGGTTCAGGCCAATCACTGTTCCTGGTAATGGGGAGTGTCCAATAGAAAAGGTGGGTAGCGTGTATTAGCTGCAGATGTACTTAGACCTACTTTGGAAACGGTGTGCAGTGTGACAGAAATGCTCGTAAACAGGGCACAGATCAGAGAAGCTATTAAATACTCAATGGCAATAGGTTCAGCCAGCTTGTTAAGATTGGTATGATGATGGTACCTGCAGTCTGCAATCACTGAGATTTGGCTTGGATAATTTCTCACACACTCCTGCTATTCAGAAGAAGAACATTTCTGTCACCAAAGTACAAGCTTGTTAGCTAAAGGAGTTATTACATTTTACAGAAAAATAACCTGCAGGATTAGTTTGAGGCCAAAATGTTAGGGAGAGTAATTGAGCTGGTGCAGCAGTCCCCCCACATATGTGAGAGACTAGTTTACTGGCTCCAGACTTTGATGAAAATACATTTCTGACAGGGCTTTTGGGGACTATTTTGAGTTTTTCAGGGTCAGTCTAATGTGTGAAATGTATGGTAAATGCATTACTTTCCCCTTCCTCATAGTTTTTACCTGCAAGTCAAATAGACCATGAAACATCACCCACTATCATGAAATATAATTTCCAAAAATGGCATGTTTATTGTTGTTTGATAATAGGCTGTTATGACTCCTTATCAAGATAAAACAAAAGGTATTACAGTTAAAAGTAAAAGCAAATATTGACTTATTTTTAGAGCGCACACAAGAAATAAATCAATAAGTAAGACGGCCTTGGCTGCCGTGCGGACCACACGTCAACAAGCGTCATCGCAAATTCTCGATTGGATGAAGGTCACTTCAAGGTCATTTTCAGCAATCTAAAAGTCGTTTTGGATCTGCTTTGGCTTTAGCTTTGTTTTTTGTGTGCATGTGCTGGGGGAAGAGGGTGAGGTTGTCATGTGCGGGAAAAAAACACAGCCTGGTCATCTTAGACAGGAAACGTGAAATGGAAAAAATGCCTTAAAAGCACATATTTGTTAGTCACACGTTATGTGAAACCATTTAAGTGCTCAGTGGTGAATCAGCAAGAACTCCTTCTTCCTGCTGCGTTTTTTTAAGTTGATTCATTCACTTTATCTTCTCCAACCAGTACAAACAGGTTTCTAACCAAAGGACTGTGGCCAGAGCTGTCATGTACACAGGGTATGACTTTCGGATAGGTCACCCTTTATGAAGGGTTTAGGCACTGTGTTAATGTTTATTAATATAGCCCTCAGTAACTCTCATATATAGAGAGAGAGAAAGAGAGAGCTACTGTATATCTCTAGCTCTTGCTCCTTTTCTCATAAATACAGTGCTGTGAAAGAGTATTTACCCCCTCAAGGTGTCTTAGTTTTCTACATATTTGTCACACTTAAATGTTTCAGATCATCAAACAAAGTTTAATATTAGTGAAAATAAACCGAGTAAATACAAAATGCAGTTTTTAAATGATGATGTAATTTATTAAGGGAAAAAAATCTGTTCAAACCTACCTTGCCCTGTGTAAAAAAAGTAAAATCGTTAAATAAATGATTTAAATTGTTAAATCATGAATTAACTGTGATTGACCACATACTCAGGCCTGATTACTGCCAGACCCAAATCAAGAAATCACTTAAATAGAACCTGTCTGACAAAGTGAAGTAGTCTAAAAGATCTCAAAAAGCAACACATCATATCATATAAAAAGCAAAATAAAGGTTTTGGAGTGACCTCAGGGACTTAAATCTGATTGAGATGCTTTGGCATGACCTTAAACAGGCCGTCCAATGTGGCTGAATTAAAACAATTCTGCAAAGATCCACAGCGATGTGAAAACTCATTGCCAGTTATCGCAAACGCTTGATTAAAGTTCTTGCTACCAAGGGTGCTACAGCTAGTTATTAAATTTAGGGGGCAATAACTTTGTTTTACACAGGGCCAGGTAGATTTGGATAAGCTTTTTGATGAATGAAAGGTTCAGGCTGCTGGTGGTGTGATGGTATGTAAGATATTTTCTTGGCACTCTTTGGGCTCCTTAGTACCAAGAGAGCATTGTTTAAATGTCACAGCCTGCCTGAGTATTGTTCCTGACCATGTCCATTTCTTTATGTCCACACTGTACCAATCTTCTGATGGCTGCTTCCAGCAGGATAACACTCCATGTCCCAAAGCTCAAATCATCTCAAATTGGTTCCTTGAACATGACAATGAGTTCACTGTACTCAAATGTCCTCCACAATCACAAGAGCTCAATCCAATAGAGCACCTTTAGGATGTGGTGGAACGGAAGATTCACATCATGGATGTGCAGCCGACAAATCTGCATCAACTGTGTGATGCTATCATGTCAAACATAATAATTAAAGGAGTTCTGAAGGCAAAAGGGGGTCCAACCCAGTACTAGCAAGGTGTACCTAATGAAGTGGCTGGTGAGTGTATACATATGAATATAGATAGATTTGGTTACAGATCCAACTCCAGTCCAACTTACTTTATAGAGAACTTTAAAAAACAACAACATAGTTGACCAAAATGCTTCCCAGTTAAAAGACAGCAATAAATGTTAAAACACATTAAACAAAAAGGAAAAATAAATAACAGAAAATATGGAAAATGAGAAATAAAATAGACAATAATATACTTTATAACTTAGCCATGAGAAAAAGTTAGTAAAATCTCTGCTGTTTCTGTTCCTCATTTGTAGAGCTTACTGAGTGTGACGCTTGGATCTTTTGTATCACATGTCAGCATGACAACGTGCTGACACACACAGCACCTGAAATCTGAAACTGGCAGACTTTAAAATGGATGTTTTTATGTGATCAATTACACTGGTGTTTTTCCTCCTCTGGCAAGCCAAGATTATCTGCTATGACAGATAACCTTCCACTGTGGGATACTAAAATCCTAAATTGCTGGAGTACTCTTTTAAATAGCCCACTGGATCCACAATTACAAATGATAATCATAAAGCTTGATTTTGGTGCTAGTAAGGCTGTGACTTTGGAAGACACCCATGGTGGATGTCATTGCATTAGCCTGATAAACAGAGTGCAAGCAAATCTGTATAGCTTATAAAATGTTGGGACTCTACATAAAATGTAAAGCAAACCAAAAAAAAAAAAATGCAATGATCTGCAAATTGTTAGGCTACAAATAGTAAAGACAAAATTGTAGATGTTGAAAATGAGAAACAGGGTTGAACATGAATAAATGAATAAAACTTTGCAGAATTATAATTTACTGTGTGTGTTGATAGCTATTACCTTCAGTTTTATTTTGTTAAAGACATACAAATCAAGTGTTTGCTTACACTGAAATAATTTTATTAAACACAAAAGTTATGGTCAAGAATAAAAAATGCTTAAATGACAAGAAATGAGACGAGTTGTGCTGGAGCAAACCAACAATTTCCACAGGATTCGGGGGTTTCATTTTTATTTCTGTAAACCAAACATTGGATAAACTAAACTGTGTTTTTATAATGTGCTGTGATAGTACAGAGCCTGATATTTCCAGCTATGTCCCCATCCAGGGGTGGACAGTTCAATCCAAGTATCAATAGTATCGATATCAACATGGGTATTGGTATTGGATCAATACTAGTGTGATGGGATGGATACTTTAGCTTCAGTTTCTCTCCTGCTGATCAAAAAGTAGACATATCTGTGCAAACATCACTCCTCTCATGCACGCACTCTTAAATTTCAAAATGAAGACCGATTCCTGCTCTCTGCTGTGTTTTGTTGTGTGCGATCATGTGACTCAGTGGTGCTGAGCAGACACGTCAGCTGCAGAGAGTAAGAGCGTGATGGCAGAGAGAAAGAGGACTATCCTGTGGAGTTATTTTATAGCTGTGAATGAAAACATTGCAAACAGTGATGTGTACAGGAAGGAATTTGTCTACTGTGACAACACCACCAATTTATACAAACACATGAAAAACTGTGAAAACGAGAGCTCTGAGCAGAAAACAAAATGAAGAGAAGAGGAGGGAAATCCCTCAGACAGACCCAGACCCCGGCACAGAGACAGAGTTCCCTGACAGAGTCCTTCCAGAGAAGAAAAAAATATCCAGGTAACTTGTAGTTGTGGTCAGAAGATTACATCCACTCATCATGGGCATGAATGTCATGGTCATTTTGGGCTTTTAATGATTTCTTTGAACTGTTCTTTTTCCAGGGTGGAATAATTGTACAGCATACATCTTTAATGACTTTAAAAAACAAGAAGTGGATGTTCACAAGTTTGAGTTTATTTTGGATTTTCTCCAATCCACACAGGGTTAAAAGTATACATACAGACTCAAATATATATACATACACACCCACTAATATTTGGCTAAATGTCCCTTAGCAAGTTGAACCTCTACTAGATGCTTTTGGTAGTCACCAAGAAGCTTCTGCCATAATTCTGGCTGGATATCTGACCACTCTTCTTGGCAGAATTGGTAGGGTTCATTTAAATTGGTTGGTTTCCTGGAACAGACCCGCCTTTTCAATTAAACTCAGTTCAGTTTTATTTATATAGCGCCAAATCACAACAACAGTCACCTCAAGGCGCTTTATATTGTAAGGTAAAGACCCCACAATAATACAGAGAGAACCCTAACAATCAGACGACCCCCCTAATGAACAAGTACTTGGCGACAGTGGGAAGGAAAAAACTCCCTTTTAACAGGAAGAAACTTCTGGCAGAACCAGGCTCAGGGAGGGGCAGCCATCTGCTGCGACTGCGTAGTCCATAAATTTTCAGTAGGATTGAGGTCCGGGCTTTGGGAAGGCCATTCCAGCAGCTTAATGTTAGCCTGCTTTATCCATTCCAAAACCAGTTTTGATGTGTGTTTGGGATCATTGTGCTGTTGGAACACCCAACTGTGTCCAAGTTTCAACCATCTAGCTACTGATTTAAGGAGAAGTTGAAGAATTTGGATATAGTCCTTCTTCTTCATTATTCCATCCACTTTGTGTAATGTACCAGTACCACAGGCACCAAAACAGCCCCAGAACATGATGCTACCACCACCATGCTTGACAGCTGGCACAGTATTCTTAGATTTGAAAGTCTCATCTTTACTCCCAAACATACGTCTTGTCATTGTGGTCAAATAGCTCAATCTTTGTCTCATCTGACCATAAAACGTTTCTCCTGAAGGCATTTGGCTTGTCCATGAGGGCAGCTGCAAATTTCAGTCAAGCTTGAAGGTGTCGCTTTTGGAGCAGGGGCTTCTTTCACCCTCTCAGTCCATGGTGATAAAAAAAAAAAAAAAAAATTCTCACATACAGTTGTTTGAACTGATGATCTTGGAATCTGCAGTTGTTTAGAAATGTCTCCAAGAGACCTTCCCAACTTGTGTAAATCTACAGTTCTCAGTCTTAGACCTTCATTGAGTTCCTTGGACTTTCCCATTGTTCTGAGTATTGGTCAATCCCATGAGTGCTGCCAAACAAATCCTTTAATGCTGGCAAAGACAAACTACCAGTTGTAGTCAATCATGGTCACTAAGGAAGTTCATAGGCCTTGACCTTGTCAAGTTAAAAGACATTGTAGAACATTCAGCACCACTTATTAGAAGATTTAAGTGAGTGCATGCATATATTTGACCCTGTATGGATTAAAGAAAATCCAAAATAAACTTTTGCACCCAATTTTTGTTTTTTAAAGTCATTGAAGATGTATGCTGTACCATTATTCCACCCTAGAAAAAGAACAGTTCAAAGAAACCATTAAAAGCCCAAAATGACCATGACATTCATGCCCATGATGAGTGGATGTAAACTTATAACCACAACTGTATATAGTGGTTAAAGTAATTGGCTCATGTTGGATCTTCAGCATTAGTTAATGTTCATATATCGACTATATTCAGTCAATCAAACAGTATATTCAGCCCACTGAAGCATGTTAATTATTTAATGAAACTGAAAAAAAAAAAAAAACTCAACCATGAACTATGAAAATGTCTGATTATAATAACCTTTTTGTGTTACCTGTCAAGTCAATTTAATTTATATAGCACATTTAAAACAACAGAAATTGACCCAAAGTGCTTTCTGGCAAACATATTTACATTCCAGGTCTCAAAACAAACAAACAGTTTCATAACACATGAAAAACTGTGTGTGGTTTGGTTTGCTGTGTTAACTCATTAACAGTAGAAAACAAAAATCCCAGTAATTTAGCAAATCAATGATGAATTCATCTTATAACTCATGACAGCTGCTTTCTCCTACATAAGCCGCTTTTATCAGTTAAAAATATCGGCATCTGTACTTGGTATCGAATGGATACCAGATTTTCCAGTCTTGCACACATCGACCTCGATCGGTGTTGTGACCCTCCACAGAGATGGGCTGGATGGTGACCCCTGTCTGTGGCAGAGAGAAGGAGACGGGGCTGGCAGCAGGAGAGTAGCTGTGCTGTGATTTGTTAGTAGGGTCTGGATAGGTCGGAGGATTGGTTGTTAGGATTATGGTAGGCTGGGTGACAGCAGAGCTGATCCAATCTAGCACAGCCAGAGAGAAGGGCTCGGCACCTGGCTTAGGCTAAACTCACCGTTGACGTGAGTACGGCGGGCTGAAGGCATGTAGGTGGTTGTGGACGTCGTGTTGTTTGTAACACCTGGATTCATCACTGTCAGCAGCAGCAGCCTCGCTTGATCTCCTGCACTGCTCATACCTTTGATGATGTCGTTAACTTCAGCCGCTGCTGCTCCAGTGTTAGCTGGTTTCCCTCGGCTAGCTGTTAGCTTTTTCTTCCTCGTGGGTTTCTGCTTGGGTCAGTAGCCTATCCATTCTTTCTGGCTGATGTCTTTCAGCGACTGTCTGCACCATCAGCAAGACAACGGACTCCCTGCATAGCCGATGGAAGGCTGAGGATGAGGAGAAGATGCTGATGGGATTCCTTCATATCCTTCTAACAGGTGAGCTAATAACAGCTAGCTCGGCCTGTTTTCCAGCTGGCTCTGAAGTAGGTTCCTCCGGAGGCTTGGCTCATGTTCATGTGATAACAGGATAACCAGGTAGGACTTTCTCGTCGGTTACATATGATAAATATTAAACTCACCCACGGAAAAGTGTAAAACCTCGTTTCTAACGTTACAGTCGTTGGCATGTAAACATTAGCCACTGTGATGAACTCTGACTTTGCTGATGTTGGATTGGGATTGGAGTTGATTAAAGGTGTTGGTTTAAAATTTGTAGGTATTTCGCACGCTCTTGATTTGTTGGGTGATATGAGATAAAGTGTAGTCCAGCTGCACTGCTGTATCAGGGTGTAAAGCCTATCAGGCACAACTTTACAGCTTCACAAACCATTTAATGATCGTAAAGCTAAAGCAGTGATTTTTCCACCAAATCTGGACTCCCTAATGATGAACCAGTAAGTAAATGGCCGCTGTTGTTGACATTTCTTTTTGTTATTTCCTTTCAGGCCTGTTAGGTGCTCTCTGGGATGGAGTAACTGCTCTTGGTAAGCCTAGGATTGATTTAAACTTCCTGCATCCACTGGCTTTTCCTGCACTTTGTATGTCTAAGTAGATTTCCTCCTGATCCTCAGGTGGGATCAGACTAGTGGATGGGGAAAACAATTGTTCCGGCAGAGTTGAGGTGCTCCGCCATGAGGAATGGGGAACTGTCTGCGACCATGGATGGGACTTCCGGGAGGCTGATGTAGTGTGCTTGGAGCTGGGTTGTGGCCTGGCTGAATCTGTCCAGCGTGGTGCGGCGTTTGGTAAAGGCAGTGGAGCAATCTGGCTGCGTCATGTCCAGTGCTCCGGACATGAGATCAGTTTATCACACTGCGGTGTTGTCCTCAACAGCAACTCGTACTGCACCCACGAGAATGATGCAGGCGTGAAGTGCTCAGGTGAGACTGAGTCATTTCTGCTTTGTTGGTGCATGAAGACTCTGGACTGTGTGTCAGTGTCATAACTGAAGAGTGTAATTTAATGTTGTGGTTATTTTTTCTGTTCTCTCAGGTACCCTTTTAACACCCACCCTCACCCTGCTGTCACCCCACACTGTGTTCTCTCCCGGGGAGTCTGTTCGCTTTGTCTGCAGCGTTCTGCTGGGTCATCACCTCAGTGACTTTCACCTGTACAAGCACGGAGTGTCCACACCGCTGGTTACACAGAGGGCGGACCAGACCCAGAGTAGGGTGGAGCTCACACTGTCCGACGTAGAGACTTTCCACCAAGGCAGCTACAGTTGTGGGTACAGGATCAAGAGCGGCTTCCCTTCACAGCTTCTCAGTTCTCCACCCAGCAACGCAATCAACATCACTGTAGGTGAGTCATTCCTGCTTTGACAGTATCAGTATTGCACCATCGCCTATTTCAGATGCACATTATGTTTTGTGCAATCTGCTGTGGTGGGAATCTGAAAATTAAAAAACACTTCAGATGTCTTTTGAGTCTTTGTATTAGAGCTTCTGCAGAAGGATCAGCGTAAACGGACACACAAAATATTCTCTGGACTCACAGAGGTTTTCAGTGGCACCTCAGTGGGCGACATCTTGATAAGGAAAAGCTGACCTTGAAGATGTGCAGAGTTTTAGTGAGCAAACTGGTTCAGACTGGTTGCATAGTCACACCCAGTACGCCAGGTATAAACAGATGGGTGCTGACACAGCCAAATAGCATTTTAGAAGCATCTGTGCAGATTTCTATGTTTCCTTTGTGCTACATTTGTGTATTTATTAATGTGTGTGAGATAATTAAAATGTTAGTGATGACTGAGAATGTTAGAGTCCTACCTCATTCCCCTCAACTGCCCTGAAATGATCAGATTAGATAAGAAAATACAGACAGTTCCCAGGTCCCACTGTTAATGGTTAACAGCGCTTTGGCCAAAACCGAATCCATGTTGGATTTTTCTCCATGTTTTTTTAAAAATCTTTTTTGGCATTATTTTTAAAGTATAACATTGATTAACCTATTTAATTCTTTATTGGCTGATCGACAGTGGAGCTCTTGACTCCCCAGCACTGGTACAACACGTCCGCTGAGGCCCCGGCTGGTTCCGTCATCAAAGGCCACAGTTTTAATATCACCTGCTCCACCCCGCAGCAGTACCCCGGGGGTTCCTTCCAGCTGCGTTTGATCCGCTCTAACGGCACAGTGCGCCAGACTCTGCCCGCGCTGACCCCGTCTGTCACGTTCACCTTTCCTAACGCCCAGAGCTCCAATGAGGGCTACTATTACTGCCTGTATCGGGTCCAACTAGGCGGACGTACCTTTGTCTCCAGAGAGAGCCAACCCCTGCCCATAGCCATCAGAGGTGAGACTTTATGTTGCATGTTGATACAAACTAAAGTGTTTGTTTTTTTTTTTTTAAATATTCATTTTCATTAGTGTACACAAAAGACAAGTTACAGACGCCTACAGAAAACTCCTCTCACTCTCAGATCCAGATCCCGTCCTAAGTCCAATGGGTATCAGCTGGCTCGTGTCTGGCCTGACATTTGTGGTGGCTGTCATCATCATAATCATTGTGGCCAAAGTACTGTGCAACAAAGAGAAGAAACCCTCAGAGCTGGAGAGAGAGACCAGAACCTGTAAGTTCATTTTTCCATCTGCAGGCTTCAGACTTTAGCCAGAGATTTGAATAATTTCCATATCTGAAAGCATCCTGTGCATGTACCCAGAGTAAGAGGTGTGCTTCTGTTTGCAGGTGTGGACAACACTTATGTCGCCTTATCAATAAACAAGCTGTGATCTGGATTGCAGGCAACAGATACCTGAAGGTATTTCAGTACATAATTCTTGCATAAATGGTTCCTTTTAATGTTTTATAACCTTGAATTTATGCAGATTTAATATTGTATTGATTTCGTGATTTATGCCTATCACTATTATTTTAGATACTCTTGTATTTATGCTACATTCAGCTGTAACCTCTTGCTTATACAAGTGATCTCCAGTAATCCAATTCTGTGAAAAATCAGAAGCACTAGTGATGATTTACCTTTTTCCCTTTTTGAAGGGGATAGATGTTTATTCATTTTTGCAATTATTGTACATTTATGTTAAAAAAAAAAAAAAAAAAAAAAAA
>VUQS01026156.1:5361-20035 GCA_015108495.1 Heterochromis multidens | reverse complement strand
TATTTTTATTTTTTAAAATTTAAAAAATTTTTTTTTATAAAAATAATAAAAAAAAATATAATATATATATATATATATATATATATATATATATATATATATATATATATCCTGACCTAATTCTCCTGAAATTGTCAAAAGTTCATGTGTGAAAATGGCTTGACAGATCTTCTTGTTTCTGCAAGGAGCAGCAGCAGCTCTGGTACAAACAGCATCTTCAGAATCTACAGAAACTGAAGCAGGAGAAAGCCAAACAGAATCAGAAAGATGGAGATAGTTCTGTCCCGCTGCCCACACCCCCAGGCAAAACAGTTCCTCCACCCCCCCCATCAGAACCACCAAAAAGCACACCACCACCTCCTCCTCCTAAAGAGGAGCCTCCAGCACCACCTCCACTACCCGAGGAAGTAAGGGTAAGAATTCCTAAACTGTTGGAGAAATGTGTGTGCAATGAACACCATCAATTTGCACATTAATGTCTGCTTGTCTTCATTTGTGAAAAAGCTATATCAAACATTTTGTTGCCACAGAGGAAGTGCAAAATCTGTTGAATTGTATAAGTAATATCAGTGTTAGATAGAGCTGAACACTACAAGTGAGCTTACCCGACAGACCTCTGTAGCATTATCCTGATCTTTGCTTGAGGTTAGCATATCAATGCTTCCAGTTAAACATTTGAGTTGCATTGTGGGTATTATATAAGGAATAACATATAAATGGTTGCCTAATTTGATTATTTTTAAATAATCTGTGATAGGACATACTATTAAATTGGACCATAAGTCTTAAGATACATTTTAAAAATTTTAACAGCATGCTTCTTTTCTTGCGAATTAAAAGTTAGTGTGTGCTCAAAGGCTATATGTAAATAAATAATAGAATAATAATAAAAAATAATGCTTTTTGAATGCTGTAGTGGATAATTGAAATTTTGTGGGGCTGCAGGTAATTCTGTGGAACATCTACTGAGAATAGGTATTTTTTTATTTATACCTCATTAATAAAGGCTTTACCTCTACCAGCGATGTTTAAAGAAGCAGTTACAGATAAAGTAAAATATCTGTCTCGTTGCCTGGGGATTTAAGAAAGATGCTTAAATTTAAGAATAGCATTAACATTTTTTATTCAGTAGCCTTTAAGAACACACCACAAACAGTCTTAAGAAAAATCAGTTTGTTCCTGGATCTAAACATTGTTTATATTGTTTACAAAAATTTACAGAGTGAAAATGTAGGAAAATCACCTACATTTACAGACACAGTAAGTCACACTACCCATTCTTCCATTATCGTGGTGTCCATAGATACACTCACCGGACACTTTATTAGGTACACCATGCTAGTACTGGGTTGGACCCTCTTTTGCCTTCACGGCTGCCTTTAATCTTCGTGGCATAGATTCAGTAAGGTGCTGGAAACATTACTCGGAGATTTGGGTTCATGTTTACATGATAGCATTACACAGGCACATCCATGGTGTTAATCTCCCGTTCCACCACATCCCAAAGGTGCTATATTGGATTGAGATCTGGTGACTGTGGAGGCCATTTGAATGAACTCATTGTCATGTTCATAAAAAAATTAAAAAGTTTTAGATGATTTGTGCTTTGTGACACGGCACATTATCCTGCTGGAAGCAACTATTAGAAGATGGGCGCACTGTGGTCATAAAGGGTTAGCAACAATACTCAGGTAGGCTGTGGTGTTTAAACATTGCTCATTTGGTACGAAGGGGACTAAAGTGTGTGAAGCAAATATTCCCCCCACCATTATACCACTAGCCTGAACTGCTGATACAAAGCAGGATGGAGCCATGCTTTCATGATGTTTACGCCAAATTCTTACCCTACCGTCCAAATATTGCAGCAGAAAATGAGATTCATCAGACTAGGCAACGTTTTTACAATCTTCTGTTGTCCAATTTTGGTGAGCCCGTGCAAACTGGAGCCTCAGTTTCCTGTTCTTAGCTGACAGGAGTGCCACTCGGTGTGGTGTTCTGCTTCTGTAGCCCATCTGCTTCAAGGTTTGACATGTTGTGCATTCAGATACTCTTAGGCATACCTCGGTAGAAAAAGTGGTTATTTGAGATAACTGTTACCTTCTTATTGGCTTAAAGCAATCTAACCATTCTTCTCTGACCTCTGGCATCAACAAGGCATTTTCACTCAGAGAACTGCCTCTCGCTGGATATTTTCTCTTTTTTGGACAATTCTCTGTAAAACCTAAAGATGTCTGTGTGGGAAAATCCCAGTAGATCAGCAGCCTCTGAAATACTCAGACCAGCCCGTCTGGCACCAACACCATGCCACATTTGGAGTAACTTTAATCACCTTTCTTTCTCATTCTGATGCTCACTTTGAACTTCAGCAGGTCATCTTGACCATTCTTTATACCTACACGAATTGAGTTGCTACCATGTGATTGGCTAATTCAGTATTTGCATTAACAAGCAGGTAAACAGGTGTACCTAATTAACTGGCTGGTGAGTGTATTTTATCCCAATTCTTGTTAACTGCCATGTGAGATGTGCAGGACTCAACCACATTCATTCATCCTTCCCATTGTAATTGTGATAGTGTTTATAATGACTCTCCCCCAGTTATAACATTTATCCCATGTGTCCAATATTCAAACAATGAGCAGTATTTTAAGGAGCTCTTATTAAAAATTGTTTAATGTGTTCTCAATACTGTCTTGCATCCATCTTAAAATAATTTCATCCCCTTCATTACAAACTACATATAGTTTTGTCAAAAATATTCTTTGAGAGTCCTTTTTTCTGTTAAAAGCCTGAAGTACCAAAAGACCCAGAGGAAGCTGCTCGCCTCCAGCAGTTACAGGCTGCAGCAGCACAGTGGCAACAGGTGCAACAACAAAGAGCTGGCTTACAATACCAGGCTCTTATGCAACAACACGAGAAGCTTCAGCAGATCCTGGAGCAATACCAACACCTGATTCAACAGCCTGCAAACCTACAGGTAGGTAAATGGCCAATGGCGTCTTGATTGCCAACAAGTTTTCAGTTTCATGTGTAATGTCTGAGTAGTTACTTTGCTCTATCTATATATATATATACCTATGTACTTTTGGACTATTCTCTTTAAACCCTAGAGATGGTTGTCTGGGATAACACTTGGGGTGCTTTTATAGTAGGTTTTAGTGATTTTTCTATCTATGCTGTGAAGCACCATATAGACAACTTTGTTGAAGTTGCCTGAATCTGAGCACACAGCATATCCCTATACATGTCAGAAATCAGTGAGCTACTACTGTCACATCATCACTAAACACATAGAGTCATTGCTATTGGAAGCATGTCCATGTATCACATTGCCTCTACCATGTTTCACAGGTGATAGTGTGCTTTGGATCATGAGCTGCTCCAAGACTTCTCCATGCTTTTTTCTGCCAGTCATTCTGTTACTGCTTGATCTCTGTTTTATTTGGTTAGAATGCTGTTCTAGAGCTTTTTTGGGGGGCAAAGTCGAATCATTCTCATTTTTAAAGCTGATGAATGGTTTGTGCCAGGTGTTAAACCCTCTGTATTTGCTGTCATAAAGTATTCCCTTTGTGACTTGGACAATGATATGCCTACCTGTTGGAGAGTGTTCAACACTCTACTCCTGATGTTTTCTGCATCTCACCTAGGATTTTTTGTCTTTGCAGCCTAAAGATAATCTTTTTCACTTGCATTGAGAGCTTGTTTGACCTTGTGTTGTGCTTTCACACCAATAGCTTTTGAATGTAAATTACAAATTTGGAATCATCTCCAGACCTTTTACCTTCTTAATTAATGTAGAAATAACAAAGGAATAGCCCCAGTCTGTCTATAGCTTTTGTCTCAGCCATCCCACTACCTTGGATCCTCCTAAAAAGAAGGTGGTTCATATTAAAAAGCTTTAAGTCCTAAACCCTTCTTTCAATTTGGATGCAAACCAAAATATGTTTTTCTGAATTGTTGTAATACCAAATTGTGTCAGTATCCACGGAACTTCCCGTTTGTAAAAAATAAGCAATAAATACATTATCACCTTAAATCCTCTTTTGCAGTCAATGTCTGCGGAAATGCAGCTGAGGCACTATGAAATGCAACAGCAACAGTTCACACCTTTATTCCAAGACTGGAATCACTCCTTCACTCTGTGGTATGAGCAATTCCAGAACTATCCTCATAAAGACCAACTGCAGGACTATGAGCAGCAGTGGAAGCAATGGAAGGAGCAGATGAATGCAACCAATGCCCACCTTCAAGAAAGAGTGGCCACTCTCACTGCCATGGTACCGTTTGCTTCAAGCCAATATAATAGTGGAATGATGGGACAGTATGGTCAGTACCCTGCACAAGACATATCTTTGCAGCAGTCAGTAAACCCAGGTATGCAACAGTCCCCTGTAGCTGTTGGTCCAAGACTTCAAGGTCCACAGCCTGCTGGCTTTGTAACACATTCAGAATCACCTGCTGGACCTTCAGTTCAAGGAAGTGGCCCTAGTGGCATAGGAGTCCGACCCCCAGGTCTCCCAGTTGTCCAGCCACCAAGCTTCAACAATGTTAGAGGTCCACGGTAAGTTGTAATTGTTTTGTTCAATTCTACATTTAGCTATATTTATCATTTCAGGAGCATATTTTATAAAAAAATAATTACATATTTAACTGTAATTGTTTTTTTCCAACTTTTTATTTCCCAGAGGAAACAACCCCAGATTTGAACAACCACAACAGCGATTTGATATTCCCCCAAGGTTTGACCAGCCACAGCAGCGATTTGATGTACCCCCAAGGTTCGACCAGCCACAGCAGCGATTTGATGGACCCCCAAGGTTTGACCAACCACAGCAACGCTTTGATGGTCCGCCGAGGTTTGACCAACCACAGCACCGTTTCGATGGTCCCCCTCGATTTGACCAACCGAGGCATCGTTTTGATGGTCCACCAAGATTTGATCAACAACGGCAGCGCTTTGATGGACCTCCCAGGTTTGACCAGCCTCGATTTGGGCAACAGCCTAGGTTTGACTCCACAAGGCACCCTGGCCCTTCACCTCGCCTTGAATGTCCACCAATGCCTCAGGAAAAACAACAGCAAGATAGCCAACCTAAGGCAGAACCAGCCACTCCACAACCTCCCACTGTAGATTCCAAGACTCCAGAAAAATTAGCTGATAAGCCACAGTCTGACAATGAAAAAGGTGAATCGAAATCCAATGATAAGAATACCTCTGAAGACATGACAGATGACAACTTGCTTGGAACTGAGGGTTTTTTTGTCCAAAATGACCCAATTCCTCAGACATTACAGACAGACACAAAACCTGAGGATTCCGATGGTACATTGGACAATTGTGAAAAACCTGAACCTGTTAACAGTAAGCCATCTGTAACTACTAGTTCTGCCGTTACATCAAACACTATGACACAAAATTCTCACAAACCAGATGGAACATTGGTAAACACCAAACCACCACAGATTCCAAAGTCCTCAGGAATCCAACCAGAGCCACAAGGTTCTGGTCAAAAGCAGTCAAGACTAGACCCTCCAAAGCTACCTCCTGGTCGGGGACGAGGCCAGCCTCCAGTCCCTAGCCAGGTGCATGGGCGAGGACGTGGACAGAGGGGCAGTGGAGAGTTCAAGGGACCAAACACTGTACCTACTGGGGAAGAGATGGGAGAAATGCCTTATGATTACATGCCCCCTGAAGAGAATTTGGGGATGCAAGAGGAGCAAGAAGACTATTACTGGCAAGATCCTTCACATGAACAGTTTGGTGGTGAGGAATCAGAAATGCCCCCAGAAGAAATGTGGATGCCAGAAGAACATCATTTCACAGAGGAAGAGTATTATCAAGAGCCAATAGGAGGACCCCACATGGGGAGAGGTGGACCGCCAATGATGAGAGGAAGGCCCCCAATGGGAAGAGGCGGTCCTCCCTTGGGAAGAGGTGGTCCTCCCATGGGAAGAGGTGGATACCCTATGGGTCGGGGTGGTCCACCAATGGGTAGAGGAGGACCACCCATGGGTAGAGGAGGACCACCAATGGTTAGAGGAGGACCGCCAGTGGGTAGAGGTGGACCACCAATGAGTAGAGGAGGTCCCCCTATGGGTAGAGGAGGCCCGCCTATGGGAAGAGGACTACCCATGGGAAGAGGAGGAGCACCTATGGGAAGAGAAGAGCCAATGGACAGACACTGGGAAGAACCCGAGTCAGCTGAGTACTTAGAGGATGAAGACTCTTACTGGATAGAAAGGAGACCGCCAATGAGAGGCATGAGACCTCCGTTTCCACCAGGCCGGGGTCGTCCCCCACGTGGTCACCCTGGTTTCATGCCTCAAGGACCAGGCCGGCCCCCTTACCCACCTCATGGCCGAATGGACCACGAGCCATTAGGCCATGGAATGGAATCTGATGATACCAATATGGATCCATCAAGGCACCCCATGTACCATGGACATGAACCTCCGAGCCATCCAATGCATCCCGATGTAGGACGAGGCAGGCGTCGTGTGCCACCACCACCTCACGAAATGATGGATCATTTGGAGGAGCCATTGTACGATGAGGGAACGGAGGGAGAGTTAGGTTGGCAACCATCACCTGGCAGAGGTCCTCCACCACCTCCACATGAGATACTAGATAGGGAAGGACTGAGGAGGAGACCTATGGGTCGTGGAATAGCAAGGGGCATGTGGCGGCCAGGTCCAACACATGAGGATTATGAAGAGGGATATAAAGAGGGTTATGCTGTAGATTATGATCATGGGGAAGATGGGTATCACTGGCGGCCACCACCAGACTATCGTCCTGATGACTATCGTCGTGATGCCAGGTACCATGAGTCTGAGTGGGATAGAGAGCATCTCCCAGAGAGGGACTATCCCCCCCGCATGCCACCACCAGAGCCATTCAGAGAAACCCACTGGCAAGAGGAAAGAGAAAGAGGTCACCCATATCAATATGATGAACTTGACCGGGGAAGAGGAGAACTCAGAATTCGTGAATACAGGGATGAGCCACCTTACCGGAAGGATGACCCACCTTATCCACCCCCTTCAGACTGGGATAGGCCTTCCAGACTTCCTCCACCACCAGAGAGAGGGTATCCAACGGACTATGAAGATCGTAGACCTCGCTATGAGGAACAAAGAGAAGAGATTCCTTTGGATATACCTCTATCCGCTGCTGCACCTGTCACAAACCTACCTGAGAGCTCAGTTGAAGCAGCAAGTGGAGCAAATGTACTTGCCCTTTCCCAACGCCAACATGAGATCATCTTGAAAGCTGCTCAAGAGCTTAAACTAATAAGGTAAATTCAATTCTAAACATTTACCATTGATTAGGCAAACACAAATCAGCATCTAGCCATGTAAATTACAATGATTTTATTCGCCTAGAATTTGAAAAAAATAATTACTTAATAATTACTTTTGTGTCTACAGGGAATTGCAGGAAGGAAAGACCCCTGGTAGTGAATCCCAGCCTGCACAAACTGATGTTCTACCAGATCTTCCTGCTGGTCTTCTTGGTTTGGAGATCCCACCAGAAGTCAGGAATGTTCTGAAGGTAAATGATAATTATTAACTTTATTATTTTAGTCTTTTTAGTATGACTGCATTGATTTAAAAAGACCAAGATCATTGATTTTGCAGATTCAAATCAGGTCTGTTTTGCAGGAAGCAATTAGTAGCATTGGATTAGACATTTTATTCTCTCAAAAATTTTAGAAATTCTGTTTCATCAAATTTTTTTCTTCTACCATTTTTTAAAATTTAACTGCTAGATCATTCTAATATCAAATATGTTCTCAGGGTATGACTGCAACAACTCAGACAACTGCAGCTGAACCTGTGTCTCTGGATACAAAACCTGCTGCCACGCATTATCAGCCATCACTCCCTACTGCACCTGCAGTACCAGTTATTCCAAAGACAGTTGATTATGGTCACGGGCATGGTATGAGCAGCGTATAGTACCTTTTTGTTTGATTGGTTCCAGATGTTATTGTTGATTGGTACTAATAAACACCTAATGTTTTAGAGCCTGGAACCACTGTTGAGCGGATCTCTTATGGTGAGAGAATTGTGTTGAGGCCTGACCCAATGCCATCGGACCGGGGCTATGAAAAAGGTAGGTTTCAGTTCTGTAAAATGAAAGGTTGGGCGATCTGCTCAATAGTCTTAATTATTCTGTTGTCCCACTGTGGGATTGCAGAGCATTGCCGGCAGGCGGGTCACCGATTAGGGTCTGCTATTCAAAATGCACAATGTGTGTCCCAAACACAAAAAAATTCAGTAGCATGCAGGAGAGGGAGAAACATACAAACCAGGAGTTTATTTCTCACTTCCACCATAGGCATAAGCTTGGGTGCGTATGCCCGCGCACACCCCAGACACTGTGTGTGTAGCAGGTATTGATCATGAATTTGGGGTTGCAACATGAAACTATAGCAAGGCACATTCAGTTTATTATTAATCTTATAAAAATTATATTAATTTAACCCTGTATATGCTAATAGAATTCTATTAGAATATTCCAGATTCCTGAGAATTCTGAAAGAAATCTGATGAACATTCTGAATACCTAAATATAGCTTAAAAAAACTGCTGCAAAGTGTCAGTTTATAAGTTAGTTTTAATTTAAAGATCACAAATAGCTCTTTTAAGCTATTTATGACCGTTTTAAGATTTGTACATTTTGTCATTTCTTTCTCATTATCTCTTTCTCCTCCATCTTCATCTGCCTCCTCCACCACTGCTCTTTCCTCCCTCATCTCCACCTCATCCTCTTCCTGCTCACCTGAAGCCTCATGTCTTGAAATGAAGTCAAGGCTCTAACACACGAAAATGTGCATAATCATGCTTTTTTATTCCTAATATTGCAGCAATTACTGATTTTCAGCAGATCAGACATGCCACCCTCCTGTTTCTGGACAGCTGACAAGAGCTGGCTAAACAACAACAACAGCTGGTTACAACTTCACATAATGCCAGCTAATGTTAGGCTTGAGTGTCCTAAAAATCACACTTTCCCTCTGACAATGTTAGATCCACTTCAAAGAAAGTTTCAGTAACGCTGGCTAACACCTTACATTACTAGGTAATCAGTGATCTGACAGCCTACACTCACTAGATGAATGCCGGCCAGAGCATTTTAAGAGACTCGGGTAAAAACGTAAAATATTGCAAAATATTTACATATCCACTTTTTATTTCTGATTTATTTCTAAGTATTGATATTATTCAAATATGTTAAAATATAGTGTTCACAAAAACATTTTTATACACAAACACGCCGGCCAGCCGCAGTCGTTACGGGGTACAAAAGGTTATGGCATCAATTGAGAAATTAACTTAAAACCTGCACTTTGACCATCATCTGTCACCAACATCATCGTCCATCAGCACAACCCTAGTAAAACTTTTTTTATTAACTTTTTTTATTAAACTTTTTATATTAAACTGAGCTTACTTTTAAAGTTTTCTAACAAATGGTTATTGATTAACTGCTTGATTCTCCTAGAACCACTTGGTCCCAGAGATCCTTACGGCAGAGACCCATATTACGAAAGACGATCAGACCCCTACATGGACCGCCGGGAGTACAGCAGAGAGAGGGAATTATACAGAGAGAAGCCAGATTATGAAAGAGAAAGATTTGACAGGGAGCGGTATCCCCTGAGAGAGAGAGATGACAGGTAAGGAGTTTCAGACTGACAGCCTTTTTTCCTACCTATGGAGTAGTGTGCTGCGTCTTGATATATTTAATATTGTTTTCTATTTGTCTGTTTTTGATTCAAGCACTCAGGCCATGAATGACGAAAGGTACTATATCACATTGTTTCATACATTGTGATACGTCTTCAATGTGCCTTTGTGCTAGTTTGAAATGTGAAATTCTGTTGATGAAATTAAACTTAATAATTCCCCTGTTCTCTGTAGATCTCCACTGGCGTCTTCTCTACGCTCCGGATACAGGGAGAGGGACCGGGATGCTCGAGGTAGGGAGCGAAGTGGCAGTCATGATCCAGATGAACATTATGGAAGGCCAGGTTATGATAGACCTCCATATGAGCGTGCTGTACTTGATCGTACTGGGCCTGAACGTTACAGCCATAGCCCCTCACCTTACAGTAAGTTGAACATACAGTAACGCACCATAAACTAGCAAAGTTAATATCGAATTTAAAAAATAGGCTTAAGTAATCTTTAAATTGCCAATAATATCATACAGTGGACAGAAGAACTTATCCAGACGACAGAGGGCCCCCCACTGCACCACCAATCCCACCTCCACCTCCTCCACAGCCACCCCCACGAGTCGAGAAGAAGCCAGAAATTAAGAATATTGACGATATCCTTAAACTACCTGGCAGATTATCTCGCCCTGAAAGGGTACCAATTACTGCTGCAATCTTAATTCATGAATAAATACCCCCCTTATATTGAGGAGTACTCATTTAAGTTCTCTATTTAAACAGATTGTTATAATCATGAGAGGGCTTCCAGGAAGTGGGAAAAGCCATGTTGCAAAGCTCATACGGGTGAGTGGAGTCCTACTAGCAAATTATAGTGTTATGTAATTCCATTATAAGCTAACTGAACTTTAAGAATAAGTACACAAACAATAAGACCCTTACTTATAGACCTTCTTTATGTTTCATTCGATTTTAACATAATAAATGTTCTTTATTTTGTAACAGTGCAAATAAAATCTAAAATACTTTTTTCTGTTTGGTTGACAATGTTAAGGACAAGGAGGTGGAATGTGGCGGTGCACCTCCCAGAGTTCTTGTTTTAGATGACTATTTCATGACAGAGGTTGAGAAAGTTGAGAAGGACCCAGACACTGGGAAGAGGGTCAAAACCAAGGTGAGTCTGACAGATTAATTGCATGGAACATGTGCCAAAGCAAACATCATGCACAATGTAATGCAGAAAAACCTGTCTTGCAGGTTATGGAGTATGAGTATGAGCCAGAGATGGAGGATACCTACCGGAGCAGCATGCTTAAAACGTTTAAGAAAACCCTGGATGATGGCTTTTTCCCTTTCATCATTTTAGACACTATTAATGACAGGGTTAAACATTTTGATCAGTTCTGGAGTGCAGCTAAAACTAAAGGCTTTGAGGTGAGTTATATTAATGAGTGAGTCAGAAAAACACTCCGGTCTGTCCTGTGCTAAAGAGGATTTGTTTCTCTCGTTTCAAGGTGTATTTGGCTGAAATCACTGCAGACACTCAGACTTGTTCAAAGCGGAATGTCCATGGGCGCTCTCATAAGGATATAATGAAGGTCTATAAGATCACTTAGCTGATCTCAAATACAGAGATATCTCTGTATTGTGATTGCAATAAGAGTAACGTCTACTAAAGTTTATAGATGCAGCGTACACTTCTCAATGGTACATTCTGTACACAGATGTCCAACAACTGGGAGCCTTCACCACGGCACATGGTGCGCTTGGATGTCCGGTCGTTGCTTCAGGATGCTGCTATAGAGGAGGTGAGGTCTTTGAGTCTTGACAAGAATCAGAAAATGACAGTTCTTTGTCATGAGTTAAGGTAAATCAACATGTGCTTGTGTTTTTAGGTTGAAATGGAAGACTTCAATCCCGATGACGAGCCCAAGGAACCCAAGAGAGAAGAGGAAGAAGAGAGTGATCTGGTAGGACATGAAAAGCTTTATTTTATAACTACATAGTTCTTAGATTCATATCCACTATTTGTTTTCCCATCTTCCACACAAGGCTTATCCAGTACTTTTACGCTAGTCGTTAGTGTTGTAATCACGCTGTTTCTTGTTTCGACAAGGTGATTTTTATGTCTCAAAAAATGAAAAGCAAAACAGGTGAAATTCATGGAAAGTTGGTAGGTTTATTCAAAATAATTTGGCTCATGCTCTTTATGTTTATGTAGTAATTATAAAATTTAGTGTGAAGACCAGAGAAGAACAGGGAAAATAGTTAGGATGAAGACTGAGACAGTCAAAATATTATAGTAATGAAATGTATACCTGCAGCAATCCATTGACTAAAGGAGGAAAGTAGCCTTTTAATGTTACGGTTTTATTTTTTGACGATTTGCTCCAGTATTCGTGACTGACTTAGTTCAAAATAATGTTCATGCTCAACTTAATCTCTAGGATTACAAAAAGTGAATGTTCTAAATTTTAAATGATTGCTACCTCATGAGAAACTGTCTCACTTCAGTGACATGATTCTTGTGAAACCAGAACCTTGTGCTCAGTTTTGATTTCCTTATATTTTTAAGGCACACTTTTATCAAAAGAAATCAAAATGTAACAAAAAATTTCTCATTGTGCAAAATGTTTTTAGTCCCAACTGCTCACTTATTATTTTGTATGTAATTACTACAAAGTTAAAAATTCTCTGAGGAAGAACTGACATTAATTTTTCTGCCAAATTTTACACAAATGAGGTCAACAAAGCCTTTTGATTTGTAGTGAAGTTGTTATATTTTCAAAGCCGGAAACTGATTAACTCACAGCTGATTGACTCAGGGTAAATTTGAGTGATGGACTTTTTTTGTATCTACTATAGTGAAGTGAAACATTTTCTTCAGTTATATCTACTGTTTGGTGAAACCTTTAAAGCTGTACCAAATACGGTAACAAACTTTAAAAGTTTCAAAACGTGTTTCATACAATATCAACTTCAGTGGCTTGTTCCCACACTGGACTACTGGGAAATAGCTCATGAACTTGTGACAAAAATTCAGAAGCAAGTAATCAAAAAGAAGAATTAACCAGTTTCCAATTATACTCTCAATTTATTAAATTAACGCTCATTTTTTTGTTTCTGGTTTGTTCTAATATTCTTAAAACATCCTGGGAGCAACACTTCCTTAAAACATGTACTATATTGACAAAAATGTTGGGCCACTTGTAGACCTACAGGAGGTTTTATTGCGTCCCATTCGAAATTGGTCTCTCCTTTGCGTCTTTAACAGCTTCCACTCTTCTGGGAAGGCTTTCTACAAGATTTTGGAGTGTGTCTGTGGGCATGTTTGCCCATTCATCTGGATGAGCATTTGTGAGGTCAGACACTGAGAGCGTCTAGCTCACAATCTCCATTCTACTTCATCCTAAAGGTGTTTGATGGGGTTGAGGTCGGGCATTTTATGGACCTTGCTTTGTGCACTGGGGTACAGTCATGCTGGAACAGAAAAGGGTATTCCCCAAACTGTTCCCACAAAGTTAGAAGCAGAGAATTGTCCAAAATAGCTTGGTAAGCTGAACCATTAAATTTTCCCTTCACTGGACCTAAGGGGCCCAGGCCAACCCCAGAAAGACAACCCATAGTGTTATTGAATCCAGTGAGGTGTGGCCTAATACGTTTGCCCATGTAGTGCAGGGGTATTCAATTAAAATTTAGGGAGGTTCAGTTAACAAAGGTCTTCTGGACATCACAGCTATCATAAAGTTCCACATGCACTATAATTCAGTGCATTATATTTTGAAGTAGCCTAAGAGTTGTATCAGTGTCTGTATATAGTCAACAACTGGCTGTCAAATAAAATAAAGAAAGTACAATTCAACAGTATTTGTTAGTAACTGTTATTTTATGAATGCAAATAAAGTTTGCATTCATAAAAAAATTAGAGCTTTTGAAAAAGGTGTAGTTTGAGTTTCCCCTTTTCTTCTTTTTCCTTAACTACATTTCACATGTAAAACCATCTCAGCTTCAACCCCTCTTTTCTCTCGGCCTATTTCCCTGACTTACTTCTTCGGACTTCTGCAGAGTTTTCTGTTTTAATGCCTTTTCCTTTAAGACAAAGGAAAAGGCTGTGCAGATAAAATAACCATACTGTAAATATGAGAAAAGTTGCACAGAGTAAAATAGACACGGTCCATCAAAATCTAATAATAGGTCTGGATTCTGATCCAGTCCGCGGTCCGCCTATTGGTGACCTAGGATATAGTATACTTTCATACTGGCTTTTCTAAAATAGCGTGGGCAGTCTTGGGTAGAAAGACTGACCTTAATTAAATGTTTTTCAAGTATATGCTTATGATAAATACATAAATATTTTAAATGGCATAATAAAATACCTAACTCAAACCCATCCTGCTTGCAGCAGGAAATGGCTCATCCAACATTAAAAACAGTCAAAAAAATAACTGCTTAAATTTATCTTGAAAAAGTTTAACATTTGTACTATTTTAGTTTTGTTGTCATTCATTTTATTTGTCCCAGTATAGTACAAACATGAGCTCCTGTCCCATGTTATTAACTGAGACACTAGTTAATGTTTGTGGTGTCAGAGCAGTTGCAGTTTTGCAGCCTTCGTTTTTCATCCCAAACGACCTTTAAAAAATTTTTTTAGTTTAGTAGTTTTTGTTTTATTGCTTACCCTGTTTTTGCTCATTATGGTTTATGATAGTTTTATGAAATATGAAGGACAAGAGATTTATCCTATTAAAGGTCTAGAAGTGCCACATGGTACTGTATATCAATATGTAGTGTAAGTACATATTTGCTTAACACCTGCATAATAATGATCTGCACTGTAAAGTGTTATGTCTTTTGGGTTCATATACTCCATAATTATAAACCATGCCAAATTTCTTTACATATGGCTTAATTTTATTGACACTGGCATGATTGTACTGCATTTAAATAAATGAATAAAGAAAGAAAGAAAAGAAATTCTAAAAATCCAT
>VUQS01026143.1:5221-32255 GCA_015108495.1 Heterochromis multidens | reverse complement strand
TCAACTCAATCTCTCATTTCTAACTCTTTTCCTCTCCCTCCTTCCCTATGGTAAGTTTAATTTGAAGAGAGAGAGGAAAAAGTCCCTTTCCACACTGTCTCAATACATATTTTTCTAATTTCTTCCTTCAGAAAGCTCTTAATGGCTTCTTTGCTAGACCCTGATGAAAACAATGACTTTTAACCTTCCTCCTCCTTCATCCATCTTCCCCCTCCCTCCATCACAGCTGACTTATTTCACTTTCTAAATGATTTCTTACTCCTTCATTCTCTTTTCAGCCATTCAGGCCTTGGCCTGGGCTTGTGGTCGGTGCTACACATTGTGACAGGTGAAATGAAAGCCCAGAGAAATCTCATCTTCTTATAAACCCTTGAGGCATTCAGTCAGTCAAAAAAATATTTTTCTACCTTCCTTCTGAGGCACCAACAGATGGAAGAAGAAGAAAAATGAGCCGTTATGTGAAGACCATTTGGGGTTTTCCTTCATCGACAGTTAATCAGTGCTGTTCGTTTTGTAGCAGTGGGGAGCTAGGGCAGTACATTTTACATATATTTACAGACTCAGTGCAGTATGACTGACATTTCTTGTCAAGAAAAGAAATACAGCCTGCATTGTAATTTCAGCCTTAAGCTAAATATCTAGACTAGCCTAATCAATGCCACATTATTTATACAGTTTACCCCTGATAGTCATAATTAGTTGTGCAGACATTGCCAGAGGATCTCTATTGCACTTTTTATCAAGTAGTCTTTTCAAATTACCTTTTCTATTTTATCTATACCATGTCAACAAGGAGCTTGGTGTGAAAAAAGGCATAGCAACAGACAGCAGCAAACAGTGCTGTCAGGCATTGCTGATTGAAACCTCAAGGTCACAGGCAGAGGAGCAGAGCCAGGGAGAGAGAGGAGGAGGAGAGGAAAGAGAGTGCGAGAAGAGAGAAGTCGGGGCAGCACAACAGTTTAGACTCTCCAGGGTCTGGCTGTGTAGCTCACTCACTGTGCTATTTTGTGCGTGTGTGAAAGTGTGAGTGAGAGGTTTTCAAGGCCTCTCCCTGTAGGCGGATTCTGCAAAGTCACCCCGCTCTGTGCATCTCGTCAATCTCTCTATCGCCATTTCCCTCTTCACACTCCTGTTGTCTGCCTTTCCTTTTTCTTAAGTGCAACTTCTCGAACTGCGACATGTCCCTCCTATCTTCACAGCACTGTAGTCACATCTCTCTAACGCTATCATTCCTCCTCTTTATCTTACCAAACTTTCTCCATCACCATCTGACTGAGTCTTTCCACCGCAGACACCTCCATCTTAGCCAAACATAACCTAATATCCCTCACCTCCCTCAGCCTTCTTCTACCGTGTTCCCATTCAAAGGTCCACCTCTTTATAATGTCTCTACTAACTGCAACTTTTCTTTTTTTTTCTTTCCAGTAATCTTGTCTATCTCAATATTTTCTACAGCTTATTTTTCTTTCTCAGCCCATACCCTCCCTCATTCTTTTCATCCATTGACCTCAACCTTCGCTCTATGTTCATGTGCTGTTCTTTCATTATCACACAACCTGAGAAACCCCTATCCAATTTACTCACCTCTCACTGCCATATTTCCCCCCTTTTTTGCTGTTCTGTCAAAACTTTTCAAACCGTCTGACCCTGTCATGTCTTTGTCCTCTCTTCCTCTTGCCATCAATCCAAACTTATCCATTAAACCTAGAAATGGTTGGAAACTTAAAGGAAAATAAAAAGATTAAGCGTGTTATGGTGTTGAAGCTTTGGCCATCATGGTGAAGAGCATTGTCTAACATGCCAGGTGTTCAATTAGGCTTAGAACTTGTGACTGCTGAAGCCATAGCATATGACTCATCATTTTCATACTCATAAATCCATTGTCAGTGTTCCCTCCTTTCAGTATAGAAATGTTTCATCACAGAACAAGAGCAATCACTCAGAACAAATATGTACTGATTCCCTGCGACCCTTCTCTCCAAGGGGACCAAACCATTCCATGAAAATGCCTACCACAGCATAACAGAGAAACCCAATGTCCTCACTATAGGTTCAAGGGTTCAGGTTTTCCTTTTAATCTGTCCCTTGTCTGTATTAGAGAATCTGCTCTCTCCCTCTCTACTTCAAACTGCTCAGTTCATCCATCCATCCATCTCCTCACCTTGTAATTCTCCACTCTTGCTGTAGAGCTCTCGCCTCTGTTCTCTCAGGTAGGCACTCATGCTGATGGCATGGGATGATGATTCAAACCTACAAAAGGCAAAAGGTTCAACAAGGGGATACACAACATATTAGCACAATACTGAGATACATATATGGAATTTAAATCTAGAATATACATAAAAACATATTTTATGAAGTTAGTTGTAACTGTTGTTGTAAACTACCTGACGAGACTACAGACGCAGTTAAAGTGGAACTATTATGATTTTCCTTAATTACTGTCATATACATACTGTTACAACTGTGGATGCTCATATCAAACATGGGTAAAGTCCCTGTGAGCTAAGCTTCAAGCTGCTCTAAACGCTCAGCCTCAGACCGTTTTTTCTACTCTTGGCTCTGTATGATGTTATTTAGAAGGGATATCCTTAATACTGTGAGGGGGAGCAAATCAGAGGAAAGTTCATTTAAGGCCATTGTGACCTTAAGGGAGCTAAAACAGCTCATTTTAGATAGTGGATGAACTGAGAGACAGCAGCAAGGCCCAGTGAAAGACAGATAAGGATTATTTTGAACTGTGAATCATGCTAAGTATAGTCCAAGAAGAAAAATATAGAGCTGGAAATGAGCATTGCAGATCCCCTTTAACAAGTTGAAAACTATATGACTGATTTATGGTTAGCTAAGAACCCCTGACATAAAAAAAAATTGCTAAGAGCTCTATACCTCTCCTCTGTTATCCTCAGTGCACTGCTAATAGGAAGAAACACACTGCTCTACAAGAACAGTTAAGAAAGGCTGGTCTATAATTCAACAGATTTTACGCTACATAGATTATTAGACTCTGCTGTTGCTCTGATGTTATTTTTTGTGTTAAACATGCTTTTCTTTACTGGCTTGTCTTTTTTGTAGAAAACAGTGTGATCCTTACTTGAAGAGCGACTGCTTGGCACGCTGTGGTTTTTTCTTTGCAAAAAAGGCAGCAAACTCACTGCCAGTGCTCGCATAGGAGAGCTGAGCTGAGGGCTCCGTGGCACTGCGGCTGTTCTTCACGTCCAAATACTCCATAAGCAGAACCTAAACAACACAAAGAACAATGGGTCAAAGCATAAAAAGCTGAGGAACTAAGAACACATGCTAAATGCAGCCCAAATACCTGTTAATGGTACAATGATTTTTCGCATGGGCTATTTGATGACATTAACTGCTAAATGTCTTGAAACTTTTTAGAACTGAACAGAGACAAGACAGAAATATTTCTTGTTCATCCAAAAAGTCAAATGTTTAGTTTAAATATTGTATATGTTTTCTATGTTCTATTGTGAATAACATCTTGGTTTATGAGATTCCCAAGTTTTTTGGAACCGAGTTTATATTTTGTAACGTTCTAAAGCTCAAAGTGCACAGCTGGCTTTGACGGTCAATTTAGGTTAATGAATATGCTGCACTTAATCAACAATTTTCATTTCATGTCACTTCAGAGTAAACTTTTTAGTGTTTTCTTTTAGTCAGTATGCGGAAATTATGCAGTAAGAATCACAACCAATTATAAACTTTTGAATATTTTCATTATTTTTTTTTTTTATTTCTCTGCTGTACAAAAAAGTACAAACTGTGCACATTACACATCCGCTTCTAGGGCTTGTTTCTTAGTAAAAACTTCCAAGAACAAGAAAAATTATGAAATTTGTAATAATGAAATGTACATTTATATTACAATTATGCAAACTCATCTAGGAGTCTTTCTGCATAAAACTTAAGTTAGTCCTGTTATGACACAGAGAAATCTTTTTTTTTTTTTTTTTAAATATCACAAAGTCACCTGTACTAGGTCCACTAATACTAATATTTTAATGTAGAATCAAAACACTCTCTCTTGTTATTCTGATATTTATCCCATTTATATGCTTTATCTTAATATTACCTCAACTCAGACATTTTAACATAAAATGCTAAGGCTTAGTAATGACTCACAATCATGTCCTTTGAGGTTGACCCTCCTGCTCTGTTCTCTTGTCAGATTTTTCATGTAGACCCTTATTTTCATCCTAAGGTCTTTGTACAGTAGGTGTACTTATAGATAACAGAAGAAAAGAAAATACCCACATTGTCATTAAAAAAATCTTTGTGAACTTTACTTCAAAATAAAGCTAAATAGTTAGGTTATGAAAAATGACTTAAACCACTTAGTAGGCTTATTTTGCTGAGTTTGATTTTATTGTTTGGATGATTTGGGTTGATACTCTCTAGTACAGGCAGAGCTATACAATATAAGCATTAAATGCTGCAATGCCCACGAGTGTGCTCTGTGCAATAAGGGGTTGTGCAATTTGGAAGGATGGAGAAAGGTTGCTTTGGTCTTTTTTGTGTTTTTATCTCGTATATAGTTTCATATAGTGACTGCTGTGAGTGATCTTTACACTGTTGAGATTGCACTTAATTTCGTTGAACATGTTACATGTTACAGTGATAAACATTCTGTTCTATATTCTGGTCTAGTACTATGGCTTACTAAAAGGCTTGAAAGCAAAATACTGCAAAAAACTAACCAATATAGCTTTGATTGTTGTTGCTTTTTCCGCTGATTTTTTGATAGTTCTTGTGGCAGTTGTGAAGAAACATCTATTTTCTAGATTACCATTATTTCTGGTTGAATAATCCCACAAACTTTTAGGTGACTCATATGTTCACATGACATCTGATGTGAAATTGAAATTGAAATGACTTTTTTTTCTTTTTATTTTAGCAGATACATGTCTAGCAGATCTGCTATGAACTTTCTTCACAGCAGGTTTTATAATTTTCGCGGTCTTCAGTATTAACATGCATCACAAATCCTTAAGAACAACAGAGAACTCAAACTCTGGATAGAAAGCAGCCAATAACATGACTGGCCACTATTGATGAATACCGTAAAGATTCTTGTCATCTATTTCTCTGATCCGTCTGCATGATCCATGGTGAGATCCATCAACGTCTTATCATGCTTCATAAAAATCTTATCAATTTCTAACAATAGTCCAGAACAAGCACCTTGAAACACTGGCCAGACAGAGAAAGTTCACTTCCTCTCCTTTATCATTCTATCTGCACATTCCCTCTGTTTCTTTCATTGTCTCATTTTTCAAAATCTCTTGGGGCGTCATCTCTCATTTCTCACATTTCTATTTTTTCTCTATTGCTCTCTCTACTTCATCTATTCCTTTCTCTCTCACCCTTCTTCATTCCTCTCTCTGTGTGAATACATATGTTCTAAAATAGCCTCCCATATCTAATAGCTTCATAATTTAGAAGGGCCATTTAGCCTGTGTGTGTCTAATTCTGAGACGCAGTGTGGGTCAGCCCAGAATGGGACAGGAGTAATGGCTGAGCAGATGGAGATCCATCCCAACCATAATGATGTAATTAACACTGCGGAGAGCACCCCTCCCATCAAGCATGGGAAAGCCTTCACTCGCTAAAATTCTTATTAATTCAAGTGCACATCCATGGAAATATAATGTGGATCAAGTTATCTTGGGTAAAATCTTTTATAGATTTAAGTAAATTTAGATGTTATATTGGAATATTTAAAAAACTGCTTTTTAAACTAAAAAGAATTCAAAAAGTATTTTTTACAACTTAAAGCATATAAATAAAATAAGACTAGGAACATGGCTCTTGGTTACAAACACTCATATAAATACATATGCTAAGCATTCTCGCTAACACACTTCCCCTGATCACATACAGAGCTGGAGACCATATTACACACGCCCTCTCCAACTGGCAACAACAGAGCGACCACTTGCCACTAGCCTCATGCTGCAGCTAATCCTATCAGTGTATTAATTACTAATGATGAGCTGATGGAGCGAAACCCCGACTTGCTTGCAAGCTAACACCCAAGTAGACTTAATGAAATGCCAGCGCTGGGCTGATGAAGGGGCTCCGACCCTACTTAAATTGCATTAGCCCAGAGACAGAGTGAACTTTGGAGGCAATTAACTGGACTGTTAGGACAGAGAGAAAGATAGAGGCAGAGAGGGATGGGAGGTGGAAAGCAACACCGAACGAGAAAAGAAAAGAAGGGGAGATAACAGTGCAAAAGAGCTGTGGAAAATAGAAAGAGCAAAGGATTATAGGTGGGAGTGAAAACTGAAAAGAATGCTAATCAGAAAAGGGAAAAGGGAGATAAAGAAAATGAAGAAAAAGATCCAGATAGAATACAAGTACTTAAGTAACTAGTTAGTATTTGCTGATTTAACACCTTTGAGTAAAGTTTACAAAGAGGGTTGGTTTCCTCACCTCTGCTTAAGAAATCTCTGACTAACACTGGCAAGGGCACAGTCCTCTGGTAGCACATCTCACCAACCTCCCTCCAATAAGCAGCAGAGCATGCTACAGAGCTGTTAACTCGCAAAAGTTCTTCACATCACCTCAAATATTCCAATTATTTCTTTATCCATTACAGAGATGCCTCAGTGATAAGGGTTTCATTGCTCCTGACAAAGTTACTTTGTTGCAAAGCCAAACGAGTGAAAATTTGTTTTTATTTGTGGCACAAGTCAGTTGGGTGATATGGACTAAACATATCTTATTCTTACTCTGCAGTGTGAAAACTAATTATCAAGAAACACAGAACCATTTCAGAGGCAGATGAATCAATCCTTGTTTGTCAAGAAAGTGTTTTAGTTTGGTTTCTAGTAAAATGACATCACAGCATAAAAGCAATATGGTACTTAGTAACAGTAAGTTATTTCTCTGAAAAATAACATCTTTAAGTTTTACTCTTCAGCACTATACTGAGTCAGTGTCATCTCTAGCCATCAGATTCTCTGTTCAATTACTGCCACGGGACTTAATTTTAGCAAAAGCCAATCTACATGTGATATAAGCAAACTACACTCAAAAATGCCATGCTGTCCAGAGTCTGTTTCACTCAAACAAGGCACAACCGAGTTGCTTAGCACTGACTGCTCCAAATATAGCACTCATGCATGCAAACCTACAGCCCTATCTAAGTCAGTGTGTGAGGATGGCACCAACATTAATCACAGGCTGCTACTAATCTATCAAATGTTGGTTCATTAGAAATGTTACAGGTGGTGATAGTTTTGGCATGTATTTTGTCTCCCACTAATAAAGTGTAATGTGCTGTAACCACATTTATATGGAGCAACATTGTACTGAAGCATTTCATCTTGTTCCAAGATAACGACCCTGATAAATGTAAATTCATCTCTGATATTTGTTTTAATACCAAAAAGTAATCCCTCCTATCAATGCAAGCAACCAGCCTCTGCAAACGTGTAAAACTACTCTTAAGACGTGGATATACTGTGCTTGTCTCCATCCTACGACCACGACAATCTTATCGTCAGCTTTTCTTTCTCCCTCTTACCCTTCAGGTCAAGAACCTGAAATCCTATTAAAACTACTATACTGCAGGCACAGATTCTCTTACTGTCACGTGTATTTTACCAAACAGCTAATCTGTGAAGCACACAACAAAGGAATACTGAAAATAAGGAACTGTAATACAACTCACAATTGTGGAAAGACATTTAAAACAGGAACAGCAATAAATAGGGATTTGGAAAAGATTTGGGCAATTATCCAGAGACAGAGATACATGGAATAGTGTAAAAAAGTGAGTAAAAAAGGAGAAAACAGGGAAACAAAGGGGAAAGCAAATGAAGTTGCAAGTGATATAAAGTAAAGGTCCTTCAGAGTCAGCTCAGGAATGATCAACAGTATGACTGCAGTTGCCAAATCAAAGAGCTGGCTCAGTGACTGCACCCAGAGCATCACAGCAATGCAAAAACTCCCGAGACATTCATTCACTTATTATTCGTGATGGACCCAAAGCCCATTTCAAATGGCAATCTTCATTCATGTATTTTCCTAACCTCTTATCAAACCAAGGTCACGGGGAGACAGAATACCAATCCATTACAGGGTTAACACAGAGACAACTATTCACACACACGGCAAAAAAAAAAAAAAGAAAACACATGTGTACAAATGGTCTGCTGAATTGGTAGTACTAATATAGAAAGAGAAATGAGAATTTATGGAAATATACAAAAATAATGCTACAACACTCTCTCAACACTTTAAATACTGGCAACAGTTGGAACCAGATGGAAGCAAACTCACATCTTTCCACATCTCCTCCTTTGTTTAAACAGCTCAGGTTAAAAATCAGCCAAACAAACATTAAAGCAATCTTGCTATGAGTTTAGCTGGATCCAAACTATTTTAGTTCAGTGGACTTTCACTATGACTTTCAATAAAAGGTGAGAGAGATGACGGAATAACAGCAAAGGATGAACTAGCTTGAATTCCCTAAAAAAATTTTGATTCATGGACAAATCTGTGGGAAAGAAAAAGGTGGGCTTTGAGTAATGGGTCTTCACGACAAATAATAAGACTAAGGCCTGATTTAGACTTCTGCAGGGAATCTTTGTAGAGCCTACGACGTAACCTAGATAAGTGGCCGACGTAGTTACCGGCATTTTTGCTTGTGTGTGTGGTGCATATGTGTTACTCTGTGGTCGTGTCCTGGTGGCAGCCAATAGAAATAAATACAATGCTGGGCCTTTTTTCCCTCCTGGGTCCCCACTATTTGTTGTTCCGGGGCAAACATATTTGTCCCTCTAATTTTTTCCACGTCTTTGTACATTCCCTCATGTCCATATCTTATCGTCCCTGACATGAGTCCTTATATTGATGCTATGATTATTATTCCTTATATTGAGACGATGATTGTTATTCTCTCACTGATAAATTTCATTTAAAAAGCGGTGAAAAAAGTAGCCGGAAATGCACAGGAGGAATCGACGGTGCTGAACAGGCCAACAGTTGCAGGCTGTGTCGACCCAACGTGTAGTTACATTTCTAGGCCTTGTTTCATGTCAGGTTACGTCGTAGGGTTCAGAGGGGTTTACGGTTACATCATAGGTTACAGCGTAGATTTCCCACTCAAGCATAAATCCCTAGTGAACCTACAACATCCTGTCAATTGGAGTGTATGCTTGTGTGCGTGAGTGGGTAAACATGCAAAACATCTCTAAAGGGATGAAAAAAAATAATAATAATCATTTTACCAGAACTTTTCAACCAACATGTTTGGTACTTCAGTGGCTTGGGTCTCATCCCAAACTAAATCAGTCCAATAGGCTGAGTGCTAAGTTAAATTAAAAAGAAGGGAAGCTTAATGGAAGTCAGCCTTTGTTTTTCATTTCTAGCACTCCCATGTATTTCTTCCTAACTGAAATGTCCTGATGTCACCTTTTATGCTTGGAGGAAGTGTATACTCATCTTCCATTCTGTCCATTAGGGCCCTAACAGCTCAAGAATCAGTTCAATTAAGGAAGCATCATTCAGAGTTTTGCAGGTGAGCACTTGTCATTGTGTAAACTAAGCAGACAAATGACTAAAATTAAAGGAATAAATATCACTTCATTTTCTCTCCTTGTTTCCACTCTTCTCTTCTTATTAAGTAATCTTAAAGCAGCTGAGAGAACAATCTCAACACTTTGTTTCTCTTTTCAAGTCTTTATTGAAATCGGCTGTCTCCCACTAAATCCCTTGGCTAGTGTCTTGTCACAAAACATTGACTGATATCCCTTGCTGCTAGTTTGAAGTTAAAGCCCAAAGTGTCCTTGGCCGTCAAAGAAAAGGGTTCTGTATACACCCGGTATTGATTGTGTTCCAGAAACTTCAATAACCTTCACAAGTTCTGACAGAACTTCAGCCACAACTACTCTCTCAACGCTGAACTCTTGCTAAGCAGCAGGAGTTCCCACCTGCAGGGGCTGCATCTAGTCGATCTTTTGAAGGCTATCTTGTTGACAGAGAAAAGGAAGGTGTGCCTGAGTGTTCACTGAAACCCTTTTTACTTGTCTGTGTCCTTGCTGTGTCCTCAGCATGTTCTCAAATGTAAAACCACTTTTAGGTGTATTTATTCTATAAACAATAAATGTGTTTTTCATTTCTCTTTTAAGAGATATTCAAAACAGCAATGAACACATCAAAAGGGGCGAAGATTAATGGACATTTTAGCAGAGCATATGCATCAGCAATGACATCGGCTGGTCTGACTGCTATCTTGAACAGGGAGCTAAATATTTTTGAATAATGGATCAAAACAAACTGATACTTAACACATCCACAGCAAAAAGTATGGTATTCAGTTTAAGCTATGGCATGAGCCAGTATTACACCTGCCATCCAGCCAGTAAAGCATTATCCTATACAACAAACTGCCCTGGTCCACACACATCGACAATATGGTAAATTGAAAAGACATTAGCTGTAGCAAGGAGATGCAGAAAATAATTATACAAAGTACTGCTATTGTTTCACAACTTTAGTACTGGCAGATAATATTAGGAATGATGTTAAAAAAAAAAAAAAATCACTGACTGTAAATATAAGATGGACTGATATTTGGATCAGTCTAACTAAAAATAGCTAAATGGGGTATCAGTGACAAAGGGCGAATTTATTCAACTAAATTCCAGGACCAGTGCACTGATTTCTAACAGGAGAGCAAACATAGCATGGAGGAAGCTAACAGGGGAAAAAAATAGCAGCTTGTATGTATTGTATTGTACACCTGCTGTAACTACAACTTTTCTTTGTTTGTGTGCAAAGGTTTTTGACTTAACTCTGTAAACTCTTGTAAATTGAGTGCAGGTCAGAGTGGGTGCACAACAGTATGCAGTCAAGGTCCCACTTAGCTGAAGTGAGACTAGTGCAATTAAATCACTTTTTTTAAAATTTCATTATATTTATCTTGGTTTTGTTTTCATTTATTATTTTACTAATACCAATTCAGTACATTTACATTCTTAGATGTATTTATTTTTTTGTTTTTATTTTATAAAGTTAGGAAAACAAGACTCATGTTGCTTTACACATAGAAGGATTCACAGTGTCTTCCTCACAGTTACTAATTTAACACTGGTTTGAAATCAATACTCGGTATCAGCAGACACCTAAAGCCAAGGTATCAAGGTATCTTACTGGAACTGGGAAAAACTGCATTATTGCATCCTTAGCTACAAGATGTTAAGAATTAATCACATCAGGAGAGTGGTTTTCTAAACCGTTAAGTTTGATCCAAGCTCTTAACTTATTGTCAGTTTGACAGCATTCTTACTGACATTAGTCATGGGCTTCTATTTCACACTGATCTAAGATGGTTAAGTCAAGGAGTTTTGTTGATACTTTTTCTTTTTTTTCAATGAATTTGGAAAAATTGAGACATATTGTTCAAACGTCACTTATTTTTCTTAAGATAGTTCAGACCTTTCATCATCTGTTGTAAATGGATGGTCAATTGAACATTTTCGGAATTTACTTGTGCTTCTTTACACTAAAAGAAAGGTAAACATTTTAGTTTTTTTTAATAGTTTAATGTTCACTGGCCTTGCTGGCCCAGTCCAATTGAATTAAAATGAGCCTGACAACAATGATCTAGGGAATTCTTTTCATTTAAAATATACAGTTAAAAAAATGTTGCTTATATATGATATATGCACCCTTTTATTTTACTTAACTGACATCAAAACAGCAACTAGTACACTATGCACATGTACTGTACACATAAAAAAAAAATCTCTTGATCTTTCAAGAGGTGGACAACTGTAATAGTCTCATCTGAGAAACCCTTGATTTAAAAGATGAGTTACACTGCAGGAACATATTGTATACCCTTTTGCAGCAGAGTGTCACAATCTGCATCAACAAGTGAAGACAATTACTGTTAAAACATACATCAGCGTTCACTGATTTTTAATGCATTTGATGTGAGAAGGAGCGGGGAGGGGGTCGAGCTGAGCAAGACAAGACTCCATGGACATGGTAGACTTCCCTTCGCTCCGCAATATGTAAATATTACAGTGCTTTGGAGGGCAGAACAAATGTGACACATTGATTAAAATGTTGGGCGAGAACAACATAGCGATGTCTGTGTTTCATATTTAATTAAAAGAGCTTATTGTCTTCTGGCTGCTCTCTGGCAGTTCAGTTCTACTCATTTTCACTCTGTTGATGAGCTGATTTCGTACAATCCATATTTAAGCCACTTGTGTGCTCATATATTTTTGATACAAACAAAACAAACCTCTTTGTTTTGATTATTCAATAGCAATAAAAAAAAGATTCATTTATAAAGCAGATATGGATTAAGCTATAGGCTCGCTTCCTAACCACAAATCCTAGAAGAGCAGGTAAGTGATCAGGAACACAAAAGCAGGAGAAAATACTAGAAAACTCTCTAGGAAATTCATGGAAGCAAGATATCCTAAGCACTCTGAGAAGTAAGAGTATTAAAGAGAGGGGGGATTTAAGAAAATATAGCATAAGGCAGGGACAGGCAATCTTATTAAAGTTTCCTTTTTTAATATTTCAATCTTTATTTAGAGCAACATCAAAATAGCTCAGTCCACACTTTTAGTAATTTTTATCTCTTGCTTCAATAGAAAACGTTAATAGTTTGTGTTCCCTTGTGAAGTTTCAATGATCTAGGAATCAGTTCTTTGAGAAGACCGATAGTCAGCATCCAAATTTTCAAGTACAGCCTCAAACATCCTCGTGTGCAGAGAGGAAGCCACTCATTAAAAGTATGATTTGCACTCTAGTCACACACACCAGAGGAGACAATGAATGCAGCAAGAAGTCACAACCAAAAATCCTTGTAGGATGTGTAAATGGCAAGCTAATTAACAAACTTTTAGGCCTAAAACCTAACAGAAGACAAGGTCAAAGGGTGGCGATGGACGCCACTAGCCAGAGTTCTAAATATAGATTTAATAACATTCTTAATGGACTGTCTTGATTAAGAATGTACGTAAAGGTTTATGAACTGTGAGATTTTATGAACTATGCTACCCAATTACCTGGTAACGTATTGCCACTTCCATCTAGGTCATAATTCTAATGAAAGTGATGGATTTTCTCACTTGGTATATATAAAATGTTGTTTTGAGTAAGAAATTCAATTCAGACATCGTCATATAAAGTAATCCAGGCCTGCTTAATTGTGTGATGTTGTACTGTATTTTTGATGTCAAAAGAGAAACTTATTAAACATTTATGGATATACAAAAATTCCAGTGAGTTATGTCTTTGACAAAACAGACTGCTTTGAAGAAAAAGAAAAACTGTAATGGATAGATAGAGAGTAGTAGGGGCATTTGGTGACATGTGCTTAGAAATGTAACTTCAATGGTGGTGTAAATAATCAATAGATATACTCACAGATTCTACAGAGAGCCACTAAAAGAAATTGCAAAGTGGCATTTAAAACACTCCTTCCAGCCTCAACACTACTGATTACCATACAGTCTTTTATGCTTTGAATCAATACTTCCACACTGAAATAAACAACCAGCAGAAGCATCTCAGGCTTTTCTGAACATGGATTAGGACCATTACATGCATCCTGACTTTAGAAATCTTGTTTACCCGCTCCCCATTCTAAGTCTACCGGGCCCCAGTCGCACATTGATGAACGGCGTCTCTCTGCCAAGGCCTTGTAACTGGGTGCACCATGTGTTTCTGTCAGCTCTTGCATCTGTCTGCTGGTATGTCATGTGGAAAGGTCAACCTGGTTGCTCTCGAAGTAGGGAAAAAATAACACCCACCAAGAGGTTTCTGTGCCCATCAAATATGTGAACTGCAATAAGAGGCACAAGACAGGCTGGGATTCAAATAATTTAAGGGCAAAACGATAAAGGATATTAATAAAGCTGGTGGTAAATGGCTTGAGTTTTAACAAGTTTCCCTTCTTACTTCACTGATACCATTGCAAATACTGAACTAACAAGATGCCAAAATATTTCCTCACCTTTTGGTGGGGATTCTTCCTGGTTGGACCCTTTAGCCTTATTTCTTATTATGTGTTATGTAAACACTTTCACAATGGTGGATGCTCATATTAATAAAAACAGCCATAAATGTAAAATAATGAAGTCAGTGTATGTACTAGTAATTCCTACAAGGCAAAAGCTCAGATTTCAGATTGCTCTAAATTCTCTGACATTCCTTTCAACTCTTAGCTTTATGTGATGTCAGTGACAGAGGATATCCTTAATATGGGCATCCCAGGCACACAGGTCTAACTGTGAGCACAGAGCCCCCCTCCCATCTTCTGTTCTGTTTAGGAGGGTCAGCCAATCAGACAAAAGTGGGATCAAAGCAGTAGTTCTCAAACTTTCTGAAATGCTCTACTTTAAAACCTGATAAAAGTTCCTGTCACACAATTGTCATCAATTCTTAGCAATGGATCAGCAAACTGTTATTTTCCCTTAAAAAAAATTTATATTAATTCAACTTAGTATCATGTCCGTGACCCAATTACAGGGGTTCTGCATGCCACCAGTTAAGCCCCAACCCCATGGTGTGAGAACCACTAGTTTAAAGGAAGCGGGGAGTGAACTAAACCAGCTTGTTTCAGCCCAGTGTGTGATAAATAAGAATTATTCTGAGCTGTGAATCATTCAAAACAACTCTAGTTGAGTTGGAGGATAAAAAATACTGAGCTAGTCATCACACAGATTTTAAAAGTATCACTTTTAGGTGGCTTATTCTGCAGTGGAACATTGTTTGGAACATTAAATAAGAGTTACAGTATTTATGCAAAACTGAAGAAAAACAAACTCAAGCGAAACACATAATGAGTGACTAACATAAAGATCACAACCAAAGTCTGGCTAGTGCTGAGAAGGCTCCTGCCCCTTTGTGGGTCTTAAGGCGTGAGATAAGAACTGGCTCAGTATCTAATAAAATTTAACAGAGCCACTATGGGAGCAGTAGGAATTTAATTTCTCTCATTGCTGATATGTGACTCTCTAAGACAGAGTGGACTAAACGAAGGGGGTGAAAGTGAGTGTGGGAGTTGTGAGAGAGAAAAAGAAAGCCAGATAATGAGATTACGGAGGAAATTACAAGGAGCAAGAGGGGTATGCACAAGGTATTGGGAAATTGAGAGACTGTAATACAGAGCCAACAGGAATGATGCTGAAGGAAAGAGGAAGGGAAATGGAAATGCAGGATCATAGAGAAAGACGAATGAACACACAGGGAAATGGCAAGGGGAAGGAGGGATGGACTACAGGCCTTTTTATTGATACAATCAGTCAGGAAATAATAACACGAGTGACTGAATAAGAAAACCTCATCTCACATAATGAGTATTCTAATCAAGAGATTACATTATCTCACATCGCAGAGCCAGGGGACATTGGAGGCCCTGGCAACTGGGTGTTGGCAGTGGTCGAATGCAAGTGAATGGCTTAATGTCTTATATAATGATGCTGGTACAGCAGAGCAATTATAGTGCATGCCTATGCAAATTCACACCCTAGAAAATTCATACACACACCTAAACACGCCTTCATTTGTGCATCTATGCATGCCAGCTGGAAAAAACTAAAGTAATTGGAAGCAGAAGAACCCTAGTGCGTGAGTTAGAAATAGATTGGCTTCCAATTTAGCATTCTGTCATTTTATTTATTTTTACACTTGTATGATCAGTAATGGAGTAATCTGTGCAATCAATTACCATGGCAACATTAAATGCATCCAGGTAAACCGTTGGAGAAGGTTTCCTCCCTGTTTTATTACATTCCACTGAAAAAAATGCTGCTTTCTTATTTTTTTATATATGTTTTTACAGTACATCTAAGTAGATACATGAGAACAGCCTATTATTTTAAAGAAGAAGCATCTTATCCATTCTAACAATATCAAATTATCAGATGCAGACAAGTTCATGTGTAGTTATCCTTTGAAAATCCCTCAGAAGAATGTCATAAATAACAATCACACATCACAATCAAGGTGCATCAGTGTGTGTTTGTACCCATTGTTGGGTATAAACACACACTGGGACACAGACACACACCAACTGTCACAGATTTTCCTCTGAGTCACAAATGGGTCAGCTGAACAGCTGCTAACCCCCCCTCAGCCAATCAAACAGGAGCAAGGATCAAGAACCCAGCATAACTACACGCCAATTAAAGAACCTTAAATTAATCCAGGCAATCAAGCCTCCTCTGTATTTTTCTCTAGCTACTTCTTGCTGACAGACTGAATGCCATCCATCACATTGCCGCCTGTTTCTCTACTGATTAATTTACTTTAAGTGAAAGTGCTACAAGAGTGCTATAAGAAGGGGGTTGGGGGAATAAATCTAGAGTGAACAAATCACTGTGGCAATGAATGAAAAATAAAAGCCTGAGGGTATGTTAGTGTGGGTAAAGAAAACAAACAGGACCAATTTTAAACAGATAAATAGCCCAATAATGGTTGTATACTTTAAGTTGCAATGGTACATATAAGAGCCACTATAACAGGACAATATATCTCAGAATAAATTAGAAATCTATTTTGATCTACTGGCCTTAAAGACATGGTAAAGTTAAACTGTTTTGTATTATTTAAGTTCCTCACACAGATGACTACAATTTGATTCCTATTTAATCTGTATAGCTTCATTTTAATTACGTCTTTTTTTTGTACACTTGATTGTCAGATATCTCCAAAAACTTAGGACTTAAGCTGTACTTAAGTACAATAATAACTATAGTCTTGATGCATTTCTTTTATCACTACTGCTGCCAACTGACCTGCAGTACAGTCTGGATCTTAGCAGAGACATCTGCTTGCTCGTACAGCTTGATGCCCTCTTCTTGGGCCTGCACCACGATGTGATTCAGGTGGGCAAGCACCACACTGTGAGCCTGGGCCACTGCCTTGAACTTATCGAACAAGAGCTCGAGCAGTTCCAGCAGCAGTCTGCAGAGGGAGCCAGAGAGAGCAGAAAGGAAGAGAGAAAGAGAAAGGAAAGGGGCAGGAGAGTGTGGAGTAAATAGAGACATGGGGAGAGGATGGAAAGGAGAAAGTGAAGTCAAATTATAAAAAAATGTTTTCCAACAAAATTATATTGCAATTACAAAAAAATATAAAATTGATATATTTCATTTTTCATTTTGTGATAAAAAAACAAAAAAAAACAAATCTACACTGCACAAAGACTTTTATTGTCTATACAGGTACTAAATCAGACAACCAGCATTACTTTTGCTGGACACTTTATTTGTTAAGAAAATATACTTCTTCCAGTAAGTCACATGCCCTGAGATTTCCATGAAAGTAAAGCAGAGAGCTACTGTTGCTGCTCTAAGCCAGCACATCAGGTTAGCAAAATTATTTCCTACCTTTGACAAACAATCATAAAAAGTCAACATACCCCACAGATTGCCACCTGTAAAGACCACTTTGAGTGCTCCTTCAGGTTTGCTTAAACTCCACAATTCAGGGAATCCATTAAAACTACTGAGAAATACTGTTAGTTTTGATAATAGTATGATCCAGGTTTCAAATTCCCTTTTTCGAGTATGGCATTATAACTTCCTGCAGTTCCAATATATCAGAAGTACAGCATGCTACTGTGAGGAAATTATTGGATAGGAAGGACAGGTGTGCAAATGCATTCTCAAGTTGGATATATGTGATTGTTAAACTGCAATGAACAAAAAGTTAAACTAAATATGCCCAAAACAGCAGGAAAATAACACATAGCAACAGATAATCTACCCAAGAATCATGATTGAGCCCATTTCACATGACCAATAAATTCAGCAATCTGTTTTCATTTGCAGTTTTCCTTTTAACTGATACAAAAAAAGTGAGCTTCCCACCCTGGACTCAAATGAAGAGCCACTCTCATTACTTCTAAATGGCTCTGGCTGAAGAAGAGAGCACAGCCAAAACCAAACTGACCTTCTACTTGATCTGAGTGCTACAGCCTGGATGGCCTGATCTAGGCTAATGCTTTCATCCAGACTTTGCTATATCTACTTCCTACACAAGGACAAAGCTTTCAAGGTAAAGAGGGAACACAGGTTACATTAGCTCAGTGTGAATGGCTTCCTAGAGCAAACAAGCTAGGAAGTAGCAGTATTAAAGTTAAATATAATCACACGATTTGTCTAATACTGGTCTTTTGGTACTCTCCTCTGCCATTTTAAATGAGTTTTATTCAAGTGAAAGCAAGTGAAACATTTGTTTCATTGCAATTTATTTCAAGATTTTGCAGCTGGTCTTTTCTTGCAATGTTACCAGTCTCAAAGTTTTGGGAGGTGGCCAAGATTTCCTGGAAGGTATAAAGGTAATGAAGAGGAAAGATGAATGTTTCAATAGGGACCATTTTGGTTGGTTGTCTCTCACTACACCCACAGTAACACAAATAAATGTTATTAATGGAGAGAAAAAGAGGAACAAATCACTATGAGCTATAATTTAGAGAATGTAAGATGTTTGTGACATGAAGACAGGAGCTGTGAAATGCCAATGAGTGAATGAATCTCTCCCTCCCTCGATCTCATGTATAAACATGACAACAAAACCGAAACACAAATAATATATTAATCATGCATGCATAAAGTTGGACACCCAAAAGTTACGGCGCTGACCTTGACATTGCTTGTTTTTGTTTAATCCCTAAGCACACTCCAACCACCCCAACCCTTACGCACACAAACGCACACCTACCTACGTATAGATGGACAAACAAAGTGTAAACAGTCCTCCTCATTATCTCCCAGTGGAGGCCAGCCTAATCCATATTGTCTGTTCTTTGAGACCTCACTTCTCATTTCCTCTCCCGATCGAAGCTGACACACACATGGCTGATGAAGAGCCAGGAGAAATGCCAGGGAGCACACAAGGACATACAGTCTATGACTTATTAACCAGCAGCAGGACTGCGTGTGTTTCATATTGGAAGGACAACAATAGTATCTAAATTAGATTACCATCAGGTTGGTGATAAGTCACAGATAATGAAATTATTGTTAGGGGTCTAAAGAGTGTCAAAAGGCTCCTCTTGAGATATTAAGTGTACCAGGTCATCTCGGTCATCCTGCTGTCAGACAAATGGACACAGAGAGCAAAAGTGGATTCACATGGAATCAGTCTTCCACTGGCCAATGACCACTCCACTAAACGAGAAAAACAAGTCAAAAAAAGAGAGACCATCCTGTCCTCAATGTGCTTTTCCAGTTTTTTAAGTTTGAACTGAAAATACTGTTAGGAATGTTCAGTTTGTTATTCTAAAAGATCCTCACTTTAAATCAATTTTATTCAGATTTCATTTAGAATCTATGTAACAAAGATGTTTTTGTTGTTTTGTTTTGTTTTTTTGTTTGGGGGTGTAAACATCAGTATCAGTATTCGCCTTGTTTACCACTATCATCCTATCAGCAAATACGACTACAGTCAATGATGAAAGAAGCTGATGTTTATTTGTTGTGCCCAATGAATTCTGCAGTCTTTATATCTCTGATCTAGTTTTAGAAATTTGTATTATTAAATTCTGTTATTCAAAAGACACTGAAATTAAGACTTAAAAAAGAGAATGAAGATTTTTGGGGAAATTTATCACAACAAACACAATTCACTGGCAACCAGAGATCAGATTACTAATACCTACCTACCTTTTGATTGCCTCCAATCCACAAAGCACCATACCCCTAAGGTTCCTCCTGCAGATGGCAGACCCACAGAAGGTGGGCAGAGTGGGTGGACCCTACCAGGTCTGCCCTTTGTCATCAATATTATTTATATATGTATTATGCATATAATTTCTAGGTGCAGGCAGAGGACTGAAGGTCCAGTTCGGTGGTGTCAGGATCATGTCTTTTGTTTTTACAGATGATGTGACCCTTTTGGCTTCAACCAGTGGGGATCTTCTACTTACACTGGGGCACCTCGAAGCTGAGTGCGGACTGGCTGGGATGAAATTAGCACCTTTAAAACTGAGGTCGTGGTTTTCATCTGGAAAAATGTGGCTGCCCACTCTGCTGGGAAAAAGTCAAGGAAACCAAGTATCTCACAGTACTATTCATAAATGGGGGAAGAGTGGAGGGGGAGAGAGATTGGTGCAGTCTCTGCACTGATGCACATGCTGTACCAGCCTGTTGTGGTGAAGAGAAAACTGAGCATGAAGAAGAAGCTGGTCGATCTACAATCCTGCCCTCGTATAAGACGATGAACTGTGGGTAATGACTGAAAGAATAATACTACAGATACAAGCACCATAAATAAGGTTACTGGGTCTCCCAGCTCACCCTTAGACAGTGGGTGAGAAGCTCAGAGTAGAGCTAAGGTGGTGTGGTGATCTAAATATGATGCTCCTGGACACCTCCTAGGTGAGTTGTTATTAACATTTCCAACAGGAAGGAGACCCTGGGACCTAGGACACACTGGAGAGAATGTGCATCTCTTAGCTTGGACACCTTGGTATCTCAGAGACGGAGCTCTGGGCAGATCTGCTTAGACTACTATTTCCACAATCCAGACCCCAACAAGCAGTACAAAATTGAACACATGCATTGGCTATTGGTCTAGCTGTAATTTTATACATGGGTATTGCAGTTGGCCCAGAAGCTCAACAATCACTGAAACCTTAAGAAATATCTGTTTTTTTGTAATGCAAATTAACTAATAACAGATCATTGGGTTAGGATCATAACTTTGGTGCATGAACTGGGAACCTGTATGGAGGATCTCTACGAAAGTAGGATCTAGAGAGAGGACTTGGAAAGAAAAATAAACTTTCAGTGTGGGTGATCACTGAGGATGTGAATGAGAACATAAACCTCCAAGAGCAAACCACACACTGCTGTTTATGCTATTAAGCTCTTAAGTGTTGCCTGCTAGTCTGCAGTGCTACAAAATATAGTGTGCAATATTCAAGACCATTGTTCTCTACAAGTGGTACATTGGTTGGAGTTTCCATAGCAACAAGCATTGACTTTAAATTGAAGTGAGCATAGGGAAAACTAGGTGTGTACGCATCCAAATACAAACACACACACAACCTCAAAGTGTTAAATGCTCACACACCTATACTCATGCAGGCAACTTAAAACAATCAGTAAGCAGCAGAACTGGGAACGAGCTACATGGTAGCCTATTACACTGAGGTCAGATGAGATTCAGTAGGCAACAGAAGTAAGGCAGACAAGGCTGGAGAGAACATCCCTGACAGAAAACAAGACGTTCCTCTTAAATGGTTCAGGATCAGTGGACTGAGACCTGTGCTTCTCAAGTCTGCTCACTGTATGTGTATGTCTGCAGGAGCTGACGTGACTGCTTTTAAAATGTAGCAGCCCTCTACAGCAGGTGTGAAATTGTTTGTGTGTGTATGGGTGTGTTTAGCCATGACTTGTCTACGTTTAAAGCAGCAGAGTATCTGTTTTCATGGTCTGAAGCAGGTGTGTCTGCAGTCCTAGCCGCTACTATGTTTCACACCTGGTTGACTGTCTGACTATGAACACCATGGGACTGCATTCAAAACACAAAGTCTGTTGCCTGTACTGTCAGCTCTAAGTATAACTTAAGGACCCACTGTATGCAATACCAAAAGTGAATGTTGACTATAATCCAAAGCAGTATTTGTATAATAATTCGAGTGACTGCATCAATAGGAATAGCCTTTAACAATCACTAGGGAGAGTGGACACATTTTATTCAACTCTTTAAAATTGAGTCTAGGGGGAATATTACAACTACAGAAGAATAAACAAGCAGGGAACCTAATAAAATTGTTAGATACAATGCTGATGGGAATACGCGTGGGAGCTTTGTTAAAGTCTTTTTAAGGTAAACAACAGTAGCTGCACATTGTTGTTTACAATGACCATTTTGGCATATACTTCTAATGGTATTTACGATCCCTATCGGGCAAACATTATCATTTCAAAAGGACTGCTTTCATCTTTCCACATAACTGCTTACAGTTTCCCTTTTATGACCATCTACTGATTGAAACTCTCTTCCCCTCTACACTTACTATTTAATATTAACCTTCGGCTTCATATTTTCTGATCTGTAGCAAATCTCTTTCTTCAGTTGTTCTCTAAGAGTGCATTGCTCCATTACTATACCTTGGCTGGCTCTCCTGGGCCAGGTTTTCTCCCCTTTGGTAAGCATGGTCTGCTATCTGAGTGGTGGACCTCTTGACAATCTGTTTCAGCTCAGGTTCCAGCCGCTCCATTATGGCTTTAATGGTCTCTGGGAGTTTCTTCAACTTGGCCAGAGCCTAAAGAAAATGAATAATACCCACATTTTTACTTCAAACCAAATGACAAAACAGAACAAAAAATTAAGTTTACAATTAACAGTGTGCGTTGTATTTAGTAGTGTGTATTAATGTACCCTGATGAGGATGCCCATGAACTCAGCACTGTTTTCCTCTGGATGCCCCTCAATAAGGTCTGACTGGTTTTGGTCCCGAATATCTTGCTGCAGCTCATGCACTAAAGGAGGTACATACACAAATACTCGTTAGCATATACTGTAAATACTTATATTTATACAAGCACACAGATCCAATGATTTCAGTAATAGACAAATGTACAAAAATAATTGGATCTGTGTACAAAAATAATCAGTAAAACAAATAAATTCAGTTTTAACTATGGTACTATAGACCACTTCTTTGTCTTTTAAGAAAACACAACTGCACCTAACCCCACCCTAATCCCCTTTTCATCTGACTTAGCCACATTAGCAGCCAAATTGAGAATGGCAGTATCGAGTGATGCTCTAATTTCCATTAGATGGGGCCTCCCAATTCCCCCATCAAAGCACGTTAAGAGAGTTAATGTTTATGGCAAGTTAATGGACTTTGGGTGTATTTCCTCTTTTCAGCCATTGCAACTGTAGTTTGTGTAATAATTATGACAATTATCATCTGCAAATGAGGTGCTCTAATGCTATTAGACAAAATGGCAAGCTAAGGCATTGATGGAAGCCGGTTGCTGTGTCGTGACCACAGTTGTTAACATGACGGTATATAGGCACTTACTGCCTGCGGGCAGCTAATTGCCAGTGTTCTCTTTGCATAATATTGAGAAAACTGTGGTCTAGCTTTTACTTTGAGGCCTACAGCGTGGGAGAGTTGAGCAGATATTTAATATGTATTAGTGGTAATTTGTACATTTGCGTATTTATGTTTTTTGAGGTCATGGCATACACATGCATGTTGATGAGCTGGGGAGAGTAAATAACAGTAGGTGGAGTAAAAGATGTGATTTAAATGATAGATGGCTATCTAGAAAATGCTAAACACAAAAAAGAGAATGACCAAGAGAACTGCTTTATAAAGCAACTGCTGAATGGCACAGAGATGTTGACTGTACCATACCTTTCAGGGAAACCTTGCCCACAGATGGTAATTATATGCTAATGTTGTTGTTAATCTGTCAGTTGAAGCACCAATGAGATAAAATGCCTTTGTTATGTACAGTACGGTGCATTGTTGCCTGGTATCCACAGAGCTAAAAACAACACAGTGAGTTGCTAACTCAGAATGCCAAGAGTGGGTGGTGGAAAAAAAAGTGCCAGGCTTAATATAAAAACTCAGAAACACCAAGGGAACACCAAGTTATTGCTGGATTAACTTTTTTCATTATCTTCTTGTTTGCGTTCCTCTGTGCTCTGCCTGGAAGGAATGTGGCTCTGACTGTACGCCCCTACAACCAAGAGAGGATTCATACATTTCTGAATACAGTTAGAGTCTACATTATCAGTCTCCGTTAAGGCGCTGGTTAGCAGTTTGAGGGTAATAAATGCTGCTCCCCTGCTGTGAAGGAACACACACTGGGTGACTAATGGTACAGGTAGGGGGGCAAGATGATTATATGTTAGCGAGGGAGATATATATTGTGATCATAGTTGAAGAAATGTGGGTGTGTGCTGTGTATTTCTGCAACAAGACATCTGTGACATGTTTAGTCCTTTGTATATGGATCAGTGGTTTTTGTGTGCATTCAGTGTGTATGTATCCATAATGACATGCAAATGGATGTAATTCAGAGCAACGCTAATGACTTCATTATCACTAAGAATATCCGCATAGTGAAAACAAAATTGCAGGATAAAATTCACACGCAATGTTTTCTGATGAAACCAATAAAACTGCCAGTTGATGTCTTCCTTTCTGTAGTTCTCCTAATGTGTGCAATTTTAATGGAGGAAAAGCCTTCTACCTACATCTCTTTGTTTTCAATATATCTTTTCAGCCACCCCCTATATTTTTTCTCCATTAATGCATCTTCCTCCCTTGCTTATTATGATCTTAAGATGATACCACTGCTGGATCCAGGTGTGCTAAACTGAGATGAATCCAAAAGCTTGCGTGGGGTGGACAGGCTGCTGACATCCAACATAGGTATTGGAGATGAGTCTTTGACCATGGAGCTGTGAAGAGAAACAAAAATCCAGGCGTTAACCAGGTCTCACATAAATACGTGACAAACATACAAAAGTTTAGAACGCACAAAGAGAAATACAAACGCCAGACCTGCCCTTCCCTAATGAAAACAATCTACTGTTAAAGCCAAAAGCCTTGCATCTCTGGGCGGGATTGGTGCTGCTTTCCAATGAGCCATTTATCAAGCCTTAAACCGGAGGTGGAAGCAATCCAGGTCCTTTAAGTCGAGCGGTATAAACACAGTCTGCCTGCTAAGTGGGTGGGGTGTATGGAGACTGGCTTGTTGTTAGAGGCGACCTAATACAGGAAGGCCAGGACCTGTCACTAGCTGACCCTCAGTAATAAATCACTGTACCACACCAACCCACTGCCACTATAATTATTGCACCTCACACACACATACAGACAGAATGCCTACCATGGAACGTCACAGCATCAACCGTATGTTCAAAGCCATTGTGTCGCATTATACCTAATAAGCTGTCACAAAGGAACAACTTAAATTCTTCTTCTAGTGGCTACAAAACCTACTATCTCATTCAAATTATCACTGGTGTTCAAAGAGAAACTGTATATATTGTCATTCTTTCAGTAATTGGCAACGGACATTATTTCCCAGGTTTAAAACTTGGTTTGTTCCCTGGAAACCAAACAGTACAACATGTATATATCTCTGATGTCCTTACAGAGGTACCTATAATGACTGCAGAACACCTAATTAGTTATGAGTAAATTACTGCTGTTTGCCTCCAACAATAAACACTTTTCAATGCTTCTCATCATTCCTTTGGAGCTTCCCAGCACACTGTACAAACAATGAAGCAGAGCAACAAGTTATATGAGGTCTAATTGTTTTTTGTCTATAATGGTCTTGGTTTCCATGCAGTAAATAATTGGCAAGTTGTTCTTAGTTGTAGCAGCAATGGGATAACTTATAATGAAGGCACATTGGTATGATTTAAACTTTGAGAAGTTTAGAAAAACACACTGTAAAGGCTACATTTCTGTTGACTATTTAACAGGCGAGTAATAAAGGCTTTTGGTGCCTTGGACATTTTACAGCATTTCAATTCTAATAACGTAAGAATATATTTAACATTCTTCTGCATGGGCAGCTTTACTGGAGCAGGTATATGAACAACAATATTTATGATGGGAATGAAATGAAACATGATTAAATGAAGTCCCTTATCTTTTCTTACTGGTGCTTAAAGTGAAGCTGTTACATTTGTAACCACAAGTCAGGCGACTGTACTAAATGTAAAGCCTTCCACAAGTGAATTAACAATAATAAAACAGTCCAAGGTGTAAAAAGGTTGACAGAGAACCTGGCCCTTACCCTGGAAGCCGAGCAGCATTTTTGTCCTTGTTCTTGTGCCCCAGGCGACTTGTGGACTTGATGTACAGATGTCGGTGCAGCTCATCAATGAGCACCAAGTGTATGTTGAGCTTCTTGGTGTGGAGCTCCAGGCGCAGGTCTCCAAGGCCCTCTACCTGCAGCAAGGGGCCTTCTAAGGACTCCACAGCTGTCACCTGCGTATGACAGATTACAGTCAAGAACCAGTTATACTTAGCTTGCCAGTTTTGTAACTACTGTGTCTGGTATCAATGTGTAAACCTAAAAAAAACCCTTACTGAATGATGAAATTCAAGATTTTACATTGATTTGTTTTTGCACTAGAAAGAAGGTGACAGAAAAGCCAAGTCAACAAACGACAGAGACGTCTGAACCATATTGAGTATCCCCAGATGCTACTACAAAACTGCAGAAACTTTTACCGGGAAATTTAATCAACCCACTCGCTTGTGGCCATTGCTCCTCTATTAGTGAAGCATCTGCCCACACTTGCTGAAAGGGAAACATCACTGTAATAGCAGTCCAATTGGCCTGTCAGCTTATGAAATTTTTTAAATAAATGACACTTAATCTTAGAGAACTTCTCTTTTTCTCCGAGATTTTTGTCTGTTTCCATCTCCAAGACAGGCAGCAATGGTGAAGCTGTTGAACAAATGTAATCATTTCTATTAAACTGAATAAAGACTACATCTATTTTTAATTTATATACTTAAAGATGTTTTTGCATTGTACAGATCTAAACTGTAATATACGAAGAATACATTTACCTCCAAAAGTATGTGCTCCTGAGTCATGCCATTTATTTAACAAAATTCACGCCTTTTCCCTCCTGCTCTCTTAGTTCAGGAACAGCACATTTGCAATTAATACATTTTCATGCTTAAATGTGCTGATCTGTATGTGTGTTAATGTGTTTTATGTGCATATCTGTGTGTATTTCAGGGGCACTAACAGCCAAATTATATCACTGCCGATAATATTTGATTGGCCGGGGCAGGACAGAAGGGAATGGACTGGGGGGAGTGGAGGGGGCTACAGGGCAGGGTGCATGGGTCAAGTATGTGTTGATGCAAATCAGAGTCACATTAGTGAGAAGATGAGCTAATGCACTGCATGATCAGCCTGCTTTGGCTTATTATAATGTCTGATTATATGTGTGTGTAATTGTATGACTGTAAATCATTTAACGTTTATGTGTTTGTGTGTTTGTGTCAGTGTGTGAGTGTGTGAGT
>VUQS01026136.1:3574-16013 GCA_015108495.1 Heterochromis multidens | reverse complement strand
AAATGCAAAACTAGTGAAAAAAGAGCCAGAAAAAATGAAGAGGGAAAAAATGTCAGTGACCTCCACCTGTAAAATCATTCTCATTTTGGGGGTTGTTTCATTGTTGCCCCTCTAGTGCACCTGTTGTTAATTTCATTAACACCAAAGCAGCTGAAAGTGATTAACAACCCCCTCTGATACTTAACTGACCAGGTCAATATCCTACAAGTTTAACTGACTTGATGCTGTACTCTGATTTGGTATTTGGTATTTGGTATGATCACCTTTATTCTTCAACACAGCCTGAACTTTCTTTTCATTTCTTTAAGTAGTCTTCAGGAATAGTTCTCCAGGCTTCTTGAAGGACATTCAAAGCTCTTCTTTGGATGTTGGCTGCATTTTGTTCCCCCCGCCACAATCCCCAACATGGCTGTAGAGACTCACTGTTGTACCTCTTTCCTGACCTCGTTCGCACATATTGACGGTGACTTGAACCAAAAATTAAAAATTTGGGTTCATCACTCCATCAGACCTGTTGCCACTGATTTTCAGTCCAGTTCTTGTGTAATTATCCTCAGCCTTTTTTCCCTGTTTTTGTTCCTTAACAATGGCCTCTTGACAGCCACCCTTACATTGAGATAATTTCTAATAATCTTTTCTGATTAGGCTTCAGTGAACAGTAGATGGATCAACTGCAGGGCCTGTGTCAGGTCTTTGCTGGATTTTTGCTGTTCATCTGCTGTAGATAGTTTTTGAGGCCTTCCACTTCTTCTTTTGGCCTTCACTTGTCCAGTTTGGACGCACCGCACGCATGCTGAGATATACCAAGTTTTGGCTAATAGCTCTTGATGGTGCAAAAATGTTATTTCATGCCTGTCAAACTGTGTTATCTTTGGCATGTGTCATAGATTCAACTAAAGGAATGAGAACAAATTGTGTTTTTGCTACAGGCTGCTAGTAGCAAAGTCCCTAAAGGCACAATTTAAAATTGGTTCTTAAAATTCTCTGTTATGTGTAGACACAACACTGGTTCTTCCCTTGAGTTAGGTACCTTTTTATGCTCTGATGATTCATAGGTCAGTGTTAAGTGTCTTAACAAAATACAAACAAAAGTAGGTGCATTCCACCTCGACTAAACTGTGAATTATTTAATCTATAAAAAGCATAAGATTGTGAAAAAACACTTTATACACACTAACACATTAATTTATTTTTCAGTTGGGAGTATCTCCTTTACTGTGATATCAGACAGTTCTGCTTCTTGATAAATTACTCAAATGATTGTAAAAAAAAATAAAAAAATAAAAAAAGCCTTAATTTCTTCTGTACCCTGACAGATTAGCACTTCATTGCTGATTTCTAATGATTTAGAAGTTAAGTGGTATGGATAAGTTGACCTGTAGGGAAGCCCTGCATTGATATCAGGACTTGTAGGGTCATGTCAAATGTGTAACGTGGCAGTTTCAAAATAAAATCTCAAATAATTCAGTATAAGGTGGTTTGCCTTTACCGAGCTTTGTGACAAACCAGTATCTAAAACTGTTGCCTATCACTGTGACCTTGATTGCATTGCTATAGATCCAGCTGTGAAGACAGAGGTGGACCTGTGCACTCACATACTCATTCATTCAGTTCATATCATTGGGGTGCTATGAAGGGATTCTCTTAGCACAGTGATATTCAAACATATCCCGGGAGTGTTGCTTTTCTGGTCATTCTGAGTCACCCTGAATAAAAGGAACCTTTTAATTTCTGACAGTTTTGTGACCTTTCCGCCAACAGGAGTCCAACTTGCAGCGGGTGAAGAAAGGAGATGCAAAGGCCAGCATCCATCGCATGGAAATAGACAGGATCCGCTATGTTCTCAGCAGCTACCTGCGCTCTCGTCTGCAGAAGGTCAGTCGGGTCAGCGCCGTAAAACTGAGCTTTGTCTCACTCTGTGCCTGTTGGTGAAATTGCCTGACCTTTGTGCTGTTTATGTCTAGATTGAAAAGTATTTCCCGCATGTCTTGGAGAGAGAGAAGTCTCGGGGTGAGGGCGAGCCATCTCTGCTTTCACCTGGGGAGTTTGCTTTTGCCAAAGAGTGAGTATAGTGGAATAAAGTCGTTTAAAATACAGCAGTTCTTGCAACACTTGGGATTAAAGGAAACATGCCGATACATCTTGCTTGCAGGTATTATGCCAACACAGAAAGCTACCTGAAGGCTGTAGCGTTGAAGCGCATGCCACCCAACTTACAGACTGTGGATATGCTCAAAGCGGGTAAAGTCTCCTCCACGTGTCTGAAATACTGGTGTTAGCACATGCAGACAAATGGTGACATTTACTGTGACATTTTCACTGACCATCACACTAAGTACTGTGTATGCTAATGTCAGTGCCTGAGCCCTGCTTGGACTCCTTTGTGTTTCTGCGAGTGAAGGAGAGGCAGGAAAACATCCTGGTAGAGCCTGAAACAGATGATCAGAGGTTTGTTAGTCAACATTTCCCTTGATGTGCTATTATTTGAGCATCCAGTAGATGGCAGTGTTGCCTTGTTGCACACCTTTTTCTTTATAGATACTAAACTGATAATATCTCTGCTGTGTCTCTTCTATCAGAGAGTATATTGTGGATCTTGAAGAGGGCTCTCAGCATCTAATGCGCTATCGAACTATAGCACCACTTGTTTCAAGCGGAGCTGTGCAGTTGATATGAATGCAAAGGTCAGCAACAACCAGTCTTGACTGCCATCTTTGTCGTTAACTCAATACTGCCCTCACACCCTCTTCTACAGGCATCTAATAATTCATTTCTGCAGCTCTTACATAAGCCATGGCTTTGCAGTGACATCTGGATTTATTTTTAGCGCTTACTTTTTTTCCCTTCAGTGTTCATTGTCTCTTGGCAACAGATTATAGAAAACAGTGTATTTTTAAAGAACCACAATGTTTTTACAATATATTTTAGTTTCCATTTCACTAAAAGACAGTTAACAATCAAGTGTGACTAACACGTGGTTTTTTTATATGTTGTAGGTTGCTTGTCGCTGTGGATCCAGGAGACATTGCTGAAATAAAGAAAGGGCAGAGATCACATCAGGAAGCATGCCCTTCATCCTCACCTTTATCCAGAATAAGGACTGACTTGCGGGATGCAAATATAGAGACATTTGTAGCACTATGGCACCAGAATTAAATTTGGGGGGGGGGCGTAATCGAGGTCACTGCCAGTGGAAAGTGAAAGCTGTGGATGAACCATTTACTAAATTAGCTTTTGCAGCACTGAGGTGGTATTTTTGGGTCTTTTTAATCGTGTCATGACATATACTTTATTTTGTAGTATGTTGGTATGTGTGTGACTGATAAAGATGGCTCTGTTTATCACTCTTCATGTTGCTCCATCTAAATGACTCATGTTATTGGATGATTTCTCTGCTGCTCAATAACCGGATGCATCATATGAAATTTCATCAGTTCACTTGGCATCATAAAGCCTACCATACCGAGTTGCTCATGTTAATGCGCATGCATCTTTGCAAGATCAGTGTTTGATTGTTGTGATTTAAGGACAGTCACACTTGATTTAATATGCTTTAATGTCATAGATTATAGAAATCCTGTTAACGCTCACATAGCTTTTGTACATCGTGACATTATTCTTTTTCACAGGTTGAAAGTTCCTTTTGACTTTGTTTTAAACTTATACCTAAAAGAAATGTTACGATAGCGTTGTTATGTAAGCGTTTCAGAGGGAGCAATCAGCGCTTATTGTTTGCCCTCACATAAATTCAACAGTAATTGGAACTAATAAGGGATTGAGTGAAAGGGCTTAGCAACACTGAGTAATCAAGATGACTGTCTTCTTCTTAAACTGTAGCTTGTAACTTGGTGCTCTGATTAGCATAACACACTGCTGGCATATGGAGTGTCTTGATCTCCTGGTCTAACCAGGAACAAATCAAGTCGCTTTAGATGTCTGATAACATGCAGTGTAGTTTTGGGGGAACAGGCCTGTGGCCTGTTATTATTCCTATTAAAATGTTGGAAAATAAAGAAATATTTCCCCAGGCATTGAAAAAAGTTGGAAATATGGATTGGAGAAAAATAAAACTGATTGTGAAAGAATTGCATTTATTAAATACTACACCAACTAAAAAGTCTTTTTAGACTTTGCAGAAATCGTCACATTTTTACAAATATTTATCCTTTCACGATAATCCTGAAGTCACAAAAATTTCCTGTTGTTTGGTGGCTACAGGCGTCTCAGTAAAGTCAGTGTGGATACGTGTGGAACTCGATATACTCGCATACGCACATGGACCGATTCCTGAATAGCTTCCTCGGCTAAGTGACTGGCTTGCTGAGAGTTGTTTGTAATCCGGCCCTCCTCAGGTTTGCACATGCTGATGGACCGTGGGGCAGTGATCCCTTTAGGGCAGGGCAGGTGCTGTATAGCAAAGGTTTGGAACCATGCCCAGGCCTCTGTGGGATCTCTGTCCACTAACAGGTGTGAGAATAAAGGGCAGGATGACCTGGATAGTTTCCATAATGCAGATGAAATTACACACAGCATACTTTTATGTGCTTAATGCACATCGTCAGCACTGGATAATAAAGGTGTAAGGTGATGATACAAATATGTAACTTCACATAAATATTCATGGTTAACATTCAGGCATATTCAAATGTTTCTTTCCCATAATTAAATTAATAATTTGAGCTGAGTAATGGCAGCCTATGAAAACATAAAACCTATTTAAACATTTTTGAAAAATGGTGGTGTAAATGATCTGAGATCAGTACTACAGACAGGTCTAAAAGAGAACACACAGTCACAAGCTGATTGGTCAGGAGAGTAAAGAGGGTGGAGTATATAATATGACATCTAAACTGAGGTGATGTGTTGTGCCAGATCCTCCTGTGGGGAACAACTGACAACATACACCAACACGCTACTCATGGGAGATTGTAAGTAAAATGTCAGAATTACACACAAAGATCGATGCATGTTGTCACACATCAATCTTTGTGTGCAGCTGTTTTTTTTTTTTTTAATCCAGATTTTGTCTGTTGTAATTCTGACATATTTTTCTGTTTTCCAGAACTCCAAACATTGAGGACAACATTCCCATCTCTCAGCATCAAAACACCAGCATGGAGATATCCAGTACATCGTAAGCACAGACAACACACACAAACTGTACAGATTAGCTTGCACAACTTCTTTAGGGGTTAGATTAAAATTATCATATTTTTGATTTCAGATCACTTTCATGTTGTGATGCATTCCTTAAAGCCCCTCATAAACAGATAACAACACAACTGCAATATATACAAATATATTCACATTTCCAGTCAGTACTGAAATCCCTGTGTGTTTCTTCGTAGTGTCCTGCCAGTGGTCGGCTTTGGGTCAATGGCTCGGTCAGCTGGACTTTTGGAGATTGCCGTCAGGCTGTGCTTAAACCAGCGTAAACAACTGTGTCCTCATGTCTGGGTTCCCATCCTAAAACCCCAGCGATCCTGCATCCGTCCTCCTGTTTCAGAGCACTTATCCTCTGACATCTTGAACCAAGCCTTTCCTCCCCATCCTTTCTCACCTTTCCTGGATGACTTGGACGACGGCGATGATCTGTTGCTCCCAATCAAGAACAAGCATGTGGTTTTTGCCGACTCACAGGGATTGTCTCTAACAGCCGTGCGAGTGTTTTCTGATGAAGAAGAGCAGTCTGACCTCGACCTGCTGCCATCGCTGCAGTCTTTGGGCAGCATGACAGAGGATGGCTACAGCTGCACCGTCAGCACCTGCTGCCCAGGAACACGGCTCAAACTGGGCTTCCCACAGCCCTCTGCAGATTTCCAGGCCTTTCGCGCCAAGCTGGTAGAGAGCATGGTCATCTTAGAGAACTGCAGTATCAGTGAACAGGCCCTCCGAGGTACTGTGAGAGTTAGGAATGTCAGCTACCAGAAGGATGTGCGTCTGCGCATCACCTTTGACTCGTGGCAGAGCTACAGAGACGTGCCCTGCACGTACCTGCAGAAACGCTTTGGAGGACCTCAGACGGACATCTTTGAATTTGACATTTCCATTCCTAAAGTGCTAGATGCCAAAAGGAAGATTGAGTTCTGTTTAAGTTATTTGCCAGGAGGGCACAGCGAGCCTTTTTGGGACAATAACAATGGACAGAATTACAGCATTACAGTGAGTGTGAACTCACATCTGTGCCGTGGGAAGAATCTAAGTGAAAGGTCATGACTCACTCAACCTAGAAGTGATCCTTTTTTTTTTTCTTCTTTTTTTTACATCAGTCCTGGGTTAAAGTATAGTGGATATTTTTTTTTCATGTTACTACTTTTATTTTTTTCCTTGTTTAAACAACTTAGTAACAGTTTTATATTTAAAAAATTTCTGTAAAACAGATCAGTTTTGTTGTCAGTTTCTCCCATTCTTTCACATTAAGCATCACACGCTGTCCGTTTTTTCAGTTCACACTCTGCTGGCATGTCCTGCATTTTGGCCCATCACCACAGGATGAATTACTGCTGTGCGACAGGAAGGGGATCCCTTTCACTTTAGGCATTTCTGGGATTTCCCATATAGGTCAGATGTTGCTGGGCAGGGACAAACAGAAGCCCAATAGCAGAAGCTGCTAATCTTAGCACAGGTGCCAAAGAGTTACTGCAGGGAGCTTTGAGAGCTTCCTTATTACCTTCCTCTTATGTTCAGACACCAAACCTGCTCCTAATGGCTTTAACTGTTACAAAGTATCATACTGTTCTGCAGTAAAAAGTCTTTCCTGCAACATGTACATGCTCTGGGTCATTAATAAATTTCTTAATCATAACTTTACATTTAAAGTAAAGCAGGAAAGTATTCAGTGAGGATGCTGGAAACTAGAGTTCATGTTTCAATGCAGTATAATTGATTAGACTTCATTTTGTAGGAGACATATGTGGCAGCATATTTTTGAGAGGGGATCACAATAAGTTGAAACAATTTCCACAGGAAAAAATGAATATTTTACATGTCGTCAAACCTGTTTTGACTTGTTACAGCAGAGAAAGCACAGGAGGACTAATGATGCCTCAGCTCCAGGAAGTATCCAAGTAAGCCATAAAAGTGAGCCAGCATCCACACTAGAAAAACCTCACCCAATCTGACATTACCACGCCTGTTTTTCCCTACTGTGACAAGTCAAACTGTCAGCTGTGAAAAAGGTCTCAAGTCTAGTAAAACAAAAAAAAACACATGAAAAAGATACTGAGACATCACCATGATGATGCCAGAAAAAAGACGATTTTCTCCAGTTTTCTTAAGCCTGTTATGTTTTCAGTGCATGTTTTGCTCAGAAGTCATGGATGCACGTTCATTGTATTTCCAGCTGTGATTAGGATGGAGTAATGCTATACACATTTTAAAAGTCTTCTAGTTAAATACACTATCTGGTCCAGGCAGGAGGGAAGAGGGAAAGCAGCACGAGCACACCCTGAGAGGTGACTCTTTCCACAGTGTTCTGACCTACACATGATGGGCTCAGCCAACTTTTGCATTACAGCATCTGTCTTCACTGCAGACTCACACACTTCAAATTCTGTCCTGCACCAGCACTTCCCTCAGCGTCCCACGCTAATGTTGCACACTTTGCAGCTTGGGTCTTTCTTGGCATTGGCAGTGGTCAGACTCATAAGCTGGTGCCCACTGATCTGCTCTACGCCGCCCTGATCCAAGTGAACCGGCTCGGTGAACAGCACCTCAAGGATGACGTCGCTGGCGTGGCAGTACAGGGGCTCCTCCCCTGGTCTCTGGGGGGCAGTGTAGGTCAGGAAGGGGTTGGAAGCCAAGTCCAGCATAGGGAGGCGGGTACGACAAAAGGCATCTCCCTCTGAGCCAACAGGGGCCAGCACCAGCACCACATAGTGGTAGGCTGTGTACATACAGTAGAAGTCTGCAAAATACAGGCAGATGTTGGGGTTCAGCAGGTGTCCAGCTGGGATCTGAAACCGCAGGGGTCCGTACGGAGAGTCTTTGGGAGGGAGGCCTGTATCAAACTCTGTGTTGCAGCTAAAGAAGACTCCATTCAGTTTTCCGTTGATGGGAGAGCCGTGACTCCCACTGCTGTCTTTTAGGGCTGGACGCATCAGACCTCCACACTCCTTTCTAATTCAATACATGAAAAGGAAAATGAGTATTGCACTCAGTTCCTATGGGAATGTATAATAAAGAGAAAGAGTGAAGCACCTACCTGACATAATCAAAGTAGTCTGGGTGCTGGTTGCGATAAAACACAGAGAATTTCAGCAGCCTCCCCGCCGAGCCCTTGGCCTTGTCGAGAAGCTGCTGTAGGTGTTCCATGGCATAGTCTGCAAAGTTTAATTTTAAAGTTGTAAAATCATTTGAAGTCTGCACTACTTTCAAATGCTAATGACTATCCAGTGCTGAGACGGAATTGTCTCCCCCCCCCCACTTTTGTGCACTGCACTTTTTGTTCTTCTCTTGTATCACTTTGGTCAGAGCTCTCATGTTCCACTGCATGCATAATCGCTGTTATTTTAGTCGCAACACATCACAGCATGTCTTACCCCCAGTGCAAAACTCCACCACCTGGCTCCACTCTGACACCAAGTAGTCACCATCTGGCTGTCGGACAGCAGTTTGAACAGCAACACAGTATTCTGTCCGCGGGCTGAGGAACCAGTGTCCCCTCACTGCCATGGGGAGAGGCACGGCTTTGGCCACCAGCTTGGTCGGCACATCCTGCAGGATAAAGCAGGAAAGAGGTGACATCAGGGACAGGATGCAAGGCTTTAACAGTCTGCTGCATGTGTCATTTACATTTCAAAGCCAATGCAAATACAATTGCTAGTCAAGCATTTCCTTCCATAAACTTTGCCTTTATTAATGTGATATTCCATTTCTAAGCCCAAGCTGCTGTAACTAGGATACATCTAATCAAAACAGCAGCTTCGTTTTGACCAAGGCCTCTGAGCAGCACAGCTAATTACTACAGGCTCAGAGGTCCATATATCCATAGCAACATCTCTGATGCAAGTTTGTTTGTTCCTCTTCTTGTATCAGAGAGAAATCATATCCTCCATTTAGGAAGAACTCGCTCAGTATTACCCCTGCCTTGACTTCACAAAAGCACTTTTCAGTTTGTGAATGCATGCTGCAATAATATCCCATAATTACAGTCGGCATTTTGCATCTGCAGTGAAGGGAGACGGTAACTGTTTCTTTTTATTATTATTATTATTATTATTATTTCAGGGTACAGGCATGCTATCAATATAACTATCAAAAAGAACACGAGGACAAAAGGGAAGAAAAATCTAAAAATGATTAGAAGGAAAAATAAATGTTGAAATGTATAAATAGAGAGTAAAGCCTGTGGTGGTTTTGGATGTGTGGAGCAGAGAAGGGGAGTGCATAGTTGTTGGACCCTTTTGAGTTAGCAGAATTTCTGCTTTGACTACTCATAAAATATGGTCCGATCATCTTTAAGTTATAATTATAACACAAACACATTATTTTTAATGTCTATGTTGAACACACTGAGTAATAACTCATAGTGCTGGCGAAAAAAAAAAAAAACGTGAACCTATCAGCTAAAGACTTCTCTAAAAGCTGCCTGGGGCCAAATGTGCTGAAAGTGCTGGTAGCACCCTAAAAAAAAATAAAGTCAAAGTTCATAATTTTTTGGGGCTGCTGAGGGGGAAAAAGTTCAAAATTGTACCAAGAAAATTTCCAGCAGAATTTCAGGACAGCAGTCCATAGGAGAGCAGGTTCACCAAGATAATGACCTGTGCACGAGTAAATTAATAACAGAAAAGCTGCAGGTTTCGGAATGGCCAAATCATGACTTTCACCCACTTGAGATGAGGGCGTGACCCAAACAGAGATGCTCAATCATGAAATCTTAGACTCCACAAAGCCTCATAAGCAGCTACAGGAGATGTGTGATGGAGATTTTGCTGGTAAAGAGGATTAAATGAGTTCCTAAAGTGAACAGTTCACAACTTTTTCCATACTGCACTGTGAGTGATGATTCAGCGTTTCTGGTAAAGACATGAACTGTTGTTGTGTTGAGTCAAATTATGTTTGTCTTTAATCTTGAACGCTGAATGAAAATCAGACCGCACTGTGTGAGTAATAGAGAGGTTCTGGTAATTAAAAAGGGTTCACCAGCTTCTTTGGAACTGTATACTGCATAAGAGTATTTCTAAAATTCATTAATGTCAGCAATCTAACTTCCTCACACTGAGATTGCTGTATAGCTGGAATAATGTTTAGATTAACTCAAAGTGAAACTGAGGTTAACAGAAATGCCATTTGTTCTGTGGGTCTGAGCTGCTAGCATGGCTCAGAGTAAATTAGGAAATGTCTTACATATCTAATATGACCCAGAGAGAGCAGATGGAAAATAGCTGGTAGCTACATATTTCTTCTCTGTGCTCAGGATTAATAGACTCTGAACAATGTTAAAGATAAAACTAAAGAAAAATTTGTTGTCACATTATGTCTGTGTTTTATGAAATGTTTTTAATTTATGAATTTAATCATGCACATTGGAAGTAATTAGCATGAAAACTTCCCATGTGGCAGCCGAATTCTTTCAGTTTTTGTCCATTTAAAAAAAATAATAAATAAAAGAAACAATGTGCAAGTGAGTCACTGGCCCGAAGCTGTTGACTGCACACATTTTCCTTTTTGCTTGTATTGGAAGTGACTGAAAGGGCACAACCACAGTTTTCTGTGTTCAGAGTAACATCGTAAGGCATTCATCTGTTAACCAAATCAGACTTTGATAAAAATCAAACGATTTCCTGCCTCATTTAGGCTGCCCACTGTTAATTAGGAAATGACACAGGGATGAAGATGAGCTCTGACTGGTGTGAATCTGGAATGTGAACCTAGACAACACAATGCAGAGCAGGCTGCCTTCAGGGAGAGGACAGGGGTAAGGTATGTGAGGTAATGCTGGAGTTATAGAACGGTCAGACCCTGTGTTTAAAGCGGTTGGGGTCCCTGTTGGCCTTGCGGCTCAGGTCAATGAAGAAGTGTGTGGCTCTGGCCGTGTCCTCAGGGGTCATATCCCATATGATCCGGAAGGAGTCGCAGGTCACCTCACAAATCTGGATATTACAGGGGGTTGAAAGGGGGGCATCCATTTCTGTAATCTGCCATTAGAATTAGAGATAGAAGCAGAGAGTTAGAGTGTAATATGGGGCTGTAATACCAGTGCTGTAGATGGGGGAAAATCTGCTAAAAGATTAAACTGTGTCACCGTACAGTAGTTCAAAACATCACGAACAAAAACACCTCAGCAGAATCAAATTAACCTTTCATCTAGAGATCTCTGTTCCAGCTCTTTGCTCACTGTCATCCTCCTCCTCCTCTTTTAACTGACATTTCCCATCATTGCACAACTCGATACGCTCCCAGCTGAGTGACTGGCCTCTGCTTTCCCCCCATGCATTTCATAATCCACCTACAGCAGTCTCTCGGCAACCACACGTCTTGCAGCCTCCCTCAATCTCCTGTAATTCGCAAGGAAGGGGTCACAAACAAAAACCTTTCTGCACCCGTCAGCAGGCATTTACACTAAAGGAAAATTTCTAAACATTTCTGTCTCCTTGCTGAAATGCACTCTTTTTCAAAACCGCAAGTGAAGCAAGGGAAGCAACTCCTTTCAGCTCTAGGAAAATAGAGAGGTTTAAGCAGCTGCACCAGGTGATGTATGATCATATTTCCTGAGTTGCCCATCAGCAGTTCGATCCAGGCTGCTGCACACAGCCTTGAGTATCAGGCTATGAGCAATCTGTTGGTCAGCCTGTGTTTGTCCCATTAACTGTCACCTACCCTCTTCTTAAATGATGGTAACTCTCTTCAGGGTGTGCACGGTAGTCCTGTTTATCCCGGTTTGTTTGCAGTTTTCATCAGCCTAGTGTTGCTGCAATAGTCTCCTCCACAGCTATAGTATATTTACTGATCTATTCCAGCATCTCAACACCAAAGCAGCAAATTGCACGTTTCTCTTATTAGCCCTGGCATAGTAAACACGTGCTGAATATGTGTCCAAAAATAACCTTGTTGTCTGTGTGATCCTACCACTTGCCTAGTTTAGAGTCATTGTCTGCTGGGTCTGCTAAGGTGCACCCCCGTCAGTGTGATGGACAGGCTGCAGCAGCTCATTAAAGCCTGTGAACTGTGAAATTTGTGCGATGGCTCGTTCACACGGGGACCAGGGCAGGGAGCCGCATCGTGCACGTGCAGTTCCATGCGTCTGTTTTCCAGCTGTTCTCTTTTCTTGCCATAGTGTGTTTTTTTCACAGATACAAACTGGGGCAACAGAAGATTCTCACAGGACAAGTCATCAAAGCCCCCGTGCCTCTGCATATGCTCCACTTTTGGATGGCAGAGATGTGAACACAGTTCAAATTCAGGTTGCCATACCATTCACACAATTACATTTCCCTCA
>VUQS01026119.1:5189-21805 GCA_015108495.1 Heterochromis multidens | reverse complement strand
CACTTGGATTAAGTGACGAAACGTTTCTCCCACTGAAAACGCTACGTCCAGATGAACAGATTCAGCTTTCTGGGACCAAGGGAATAAATGGCCTGTTCTCCAAAGATCCAGCCAGGGTGTACTCTCAGGTACAAGGGGATAATAGCACAAGGGCAGACCCACCCAGAACTGAAACTGAGCAATACTGAAAGAACATCTGGGAGAAAGAGGTGTCACACAACACCAACACCAAGTGGCTGGTGGACCTAAGAGTTGACCAACGCAAAGCAACCTGACATGATCCACGCATACTGGCTGAAGAAGCTAACAGCACTGCATGATCACCTGGCAGCACAAATAAGGGGGCTGCTAACAGCGGGTACTCATCCAGACTGGCTAACACAGGGCAGAACAATCCTGATCATAAAGGATCCCCACAATGGTATGACACCATCAAACTGCTGGCCGATTACCTGCCTCAGCACAACATGGAAGCTCCTCTCAGGCATCGTAACAACCAAGCTGAGTAGGCACATGAGTCTATACATGATCACAGCTCAGAAAGGCTTTGGAAATAACACCAGAGGGCCAAAGCACCAGCTCCTGGTTGATAGAGCAGTACACCAGGACTCTTAAGACCAGGCAGACCAACCTGAGCACTGCCGGGATTGACTACAAGAAAACCTACAACTCAGTGCCCCACACATGGATGCTGGAGTGCTTGGCACTGTACAAGTGCACTAATAACATTGATCAGGAACTCAACGGGACTGTAGACGAATGGAATAAAAATGTAGGGACCTACATTTTAAACAAAGCTAAAGTTTTAAAAATAAAATGTTTAACTGCTGTACGTACACAAGCCAAACCATTCATAAAATTAGGTGAACCAGCCTTGAAATAGTAACTGTTACAGAGTATGACAACAGTTGTTTTATACAGAATACAGAGGGCTTTATTTTCTTAAAGGATTATATGGCAACACAGAAACCACAAAACAGCCAACATACTGACATGTACTGAGTTATCCTCAGTACATGCCATGAATGGTTCTTTTAAGATTGCAAAAAAACAATCTGCTTCTCGTCAGCAGCATTAAACCATTAGATTATGACCATGTGTTGGAAGATGAGTTAATGCATTTACAGCTGAGGTAGTATTTGAGTGTTTGTCTGCATCCTTAAGTCAGAGACCACACACACACACACACACACACACACACACACACAGCAGTATCATGCACCTAAAACACTTCCCCTCCAAAAATCACTCACACAGTCTCCCTCCATTATCGCCGTCTGTCAAACCCAACTCTCTGCTCATCTGGCTTCTCCTCGGCGCCAGCATCAACAGATCACTGGCGGGATTGGCTCTCCACCTTAGTGCGCTCTCCTCCTGAAGAGGTTCCTGTATGCTGGTGGCTGACCTCTGGAGTGCCTGCGGGGAGAGGCCTCACAAGGAGAAGCTTTGACTGGAGGAAATTATGGCCCTCCAGCAGTACAGGCTGTCAGTTTGAATTTCACACCGAGAGCTGACACACTGGCCACCCCAGAGCATCACACCCTGGAAGCTGAACTGCACAACATGTCATTATTTGATTGCTATTCTAGTATATTTAATATTGTACAGTCATTCATTCAAATCTAAGATCAAATTATAATGTTTCCTATCGAGAAAATGAGCCCCAATTTGATTAGATGAATAATAATTTGGGTTCTTATGGTGCCTCAGATTGGAATTAGTTTTACTCACTGTGTGGTCATGATGAGCATGTAGTTTAGCACCCTACCAGCAAATCAATGCTCTCTTCTTTGTTATTGCACCAAGGGTTCACTTTCAGAGAAAATGACAATCAAGTCCCTCTGCTTGTCACATTTGCTTTTACTTTCAGTTGCTGCAATTGTGCCCCGCTACTGCTTTAGTTTATTTTTTCTTTTCTTTTTGGTCCCATGGTACATGTTATGCTATTGAAAACACATTGTCCCTCTCCCTTAAACTCTGCAGAGAATCATTTTACTTATAATTCCAGGATTCATCATTGTAATCTTAACTAAATTAGTTTGTGCTAGTTTGTACAGACAAATGATGATGGCCTGGCTGTCTTTGACACTCATCTTCTAAGTGCTTAGCACGTTAAAACCACATTTACTGTAGTAAGATGTAACATGGAAATAAATGTCAAACCTTTTTATTTCCACGTGAGCCACAGTTTGTGTCTCAGAGGACACAATATTCATCGACTTGGTTGCTGCAGCCTTAGCCTTTTTTCCACCCTTCAGAATGTGTGCCGAATTGTAGGAGCCTTGCTTGTCACTTAAAGAAACTTCAGCATTTTCTGGTACACCTCTATGCAAATGCATTTACTTACAAAAAGAGATGGAGGCAGGGTAGTATGCTGATTACAAATAGCAGTCAATTTTGAATTACTCTCTCACCAATCAGGTGATGCAAAAAACAAAATTGAATAGTTCACAGATGCCATTCAAATGAAATTCTGTGTATGCTTTTAGTTTACTTTGTGCCCAATGTAAGAACATTTCTATGACACAGACTGTCTTCTGCAGAGCCTATGTCAGTGGATTCTGAGTGTTAAGAAGAACTACAGGAAGAATGTGGCCTATCATAACTGGAGACATGCCTTCAACACAGCCCAGTGCATGTTTGCACTCCTCAAGTCAGGACGCTTACAGGTAAGTGCAGTCAAAAAAATACAGTCAATGATTCCATATAGGCAGACATAAAATTGTACCCTATTAAAGATTATCAGAAAGATTCAAAGGACCATTATGCACCACCAAGAACAAAATTGTTTGGGAAACACAGAACAATTGCCTTGTGAACAAAATTGACAGCTGCCTGTGTAAAAAAGCTTTTGTGTTATATGCAGAAACAGCTTTGCTGTCCACTCCAGGCTGCATGCCGAGCACCCACACTGCCAACAGTGTGTTATAACAGCACTGTGTGTAGACAGCTATGTTGTTTGGTTTGGTTGTGGAGGCAGAATCTCATCTATTAACGAGCTGCCGTGATGTTGATGTGTTTTTTTTTTTCACTTCTATTCTTTTTTCCCACCTTCCTTCATGTCTTAATGGACTTACCCATCTCCTGACAGAACTATACGAGCGATTTGGAGGTGTTGGCTCTGATGATTGCAACTCTCTGCCACGACCTGGACCACAGAGGAGTCAACAACTCCTACATACAGAGGTACAGCAGAGAGCATGAGTCACAGAGGTGTATGCATGACCATATATGCATGCGTGGGAGCACACTGTATTCACCCTGTCGGTTTCTTCTTCTCCAGGAGTGACCACCCACTGGCCCAGCTGTACTGCCACTCCACCATGGAGCATCACCACTTCGATCAGTGCCTCATGATCCTCAACAGCCCTGTAAGCACACTCACTCACTCGCTCACTCACACACACACACATATGTAGGAAGCCTTCTAGTCAGCCTATCATTCTTCTCTCTGTCCCATCCCTGTACTTACGTAATTAGAGAAAATATTAGTCCAAAATGGCTTATTACATTGTCTAATAAGAAGTAGGTGTTAATAAACAACTGATATATAAAAATGCTCCAGTTGACATTAACATTACAAAAAGGTCAAGAAAGTCAACCGAGCACACCTGTCACTCAAAGCAGTCATTTCCTTCATAAAGCACAATTTTCGGTACTATTTAAATGGAGTTATTCAAAAATGTAATTAAGAGGGAAATTAGCTAGATAGACCAAAACTGTTTTAACAGGCTATTAACATGTTCATTCCTGCTCTAAAGTTTGGTATTTTAATGTGGGATTCAGTTGCAATTAACTCATTTTTGAAGTTGTTCTCCAGTGGCTATTTGAGGAACTGCAGTTTTTGGCACTTTATTTTTTTGCTTTGTCATAGCCTGGATAATGTACCATAAAAAAGAGATAAGGACTCAAGTAAATGTGTTTTTATTTCATTTATTTGACCAAGGCAATAACCGAAACAGCTTTGGGACTTTGAATATGTTAATCAGTTGCATTAGTAATGCATCTGTGGATATGTGTTTACGAGAAGTGGAACCTGAAGAAACCAAAGCAAAAAACAAGCAAAGAAGAAAGTGGTCCCCCAAACTCTTCATTAGATGACAAATCTGTCCTGCTTATGTCATTTTTAGTAAACAGCTGTGGTTGCAGTTCCTAAAAGTGGCAAGATAACATTTTTCACAATGATCAAAGACATATGCAGTTTGAGCGATTTAGACTTGGAGTAGGCTGGCCTACAATTCTCTTTTGACTTGGCACCATGTATAAAGCTTGTCACTATACATATATTCATTTGATTGATTTATAATATATATATATATATTTTTTTTTTCTTTTTGTCTATTTATACTCCTTTGTAAAGTGTCCTTGTGTTTCTTGAAAGTTATTATTATTATTATTAATATAAGTACCATGTGACTTTGTAATGTGAAAAAGAGCATTTATTTTGTCTACTGTATACTAACTATTGGCTAATTCTAAGGCCCTTCTTAACTTTCAGCATCTTCTGCTGTATTGTTATGTTTTACAGCCCATTTAGAGAATCAGACATTCATCAACTCCCACAGGCAGCAGATTTCAGCAAAAACAAAAGAAGCTCATAAATTTGTACATAAGTACTAAACACTAGATATCCTGCCTACACCATAGTGCATCCTCTTTTAAATTCTGTACTGCATTTTCTGATAGATGGAAATGAAGACTGTAACTATCATCACTAATATAAGAGCGGTAGCAGAGGGAACAAATCTAGATCATTTCTTCACACTCCGATTTCAACTTCAATACAGTTATGTAAAACATGGCGTTAGCTGGCCTTTCACAGCTGCAGCTGATTCTTTATGCAGCTGCTGAGCTCTTGGCAGACTCAGTCAAGAGGTTCCATCTCCATCCTCTGGTGTCCCTACATGGCTCTCTGCCAGCAGAAATAATTTAAAATTTTATAATTTACAAAGCTCTGTGTTGTGTCCCACAGCAGCAAGAGGTCCAAAGTCTCCCGTTTATGTTCTAAGCTTTGGTTAACATGAAGTTACTGCTTCTTTCTATTGTGGACGACTGAAAAAATTGCCAAAAACTCACAGAAGAAACTGTTAATTTAATAAATGCCTCCTGGTAATATAATAGCATGCACATAATCCAATAAAAATACTGAGCACATAAAGTAATACATTTTTATGTGTAATGCAATAAGCATCAAGTGTATCTTCACTGAATATTTTTAAGCACAGGGAAACATTCATCTAGGCTCATTTCCTTAACTGGCTAAAGTTCCTGGTGCAAAAACAGGATATTATTTCTAACTGGCTTTCCACCCTCCACCTACAAAGCCTGGCCAAGTTTTATGACTTACTACCAAAGACTAAAGTCAGCTCCTGTGAGTCCAGCAATTTTGACTTTTGTTTCTTGTAAGGCCTGATTTAGACTTCTGCTGGGAATCTTTGTAGAGCCTACAATGTAACCTACATAAGTGGCCGACGTCATTGCCGGCATTTATACTTGTGAGTGGTGCATTATGTGTTAATTACCGCGTGCTTGTCTCCCACCTTTTTACATGTGGTGCCAGCTGATAGAAACAAATAAAATGCTGGGACTTTTTTTCCTTCCTGGGTCCCCACTCTTTGTTGTTAATTTTTTTAGGGGGCAAACATATTTGTCCCTCTATTTTTTCCACTTCATTGTACACTCCCTCACGCCTATTCCGATTTGACATTTGTGAATCTTTATATTGATGCTATGATTATTATTCCTTATATTGAAAAGATGATTGTTATTCTCTCACTGATAAATTAAAAAAATAAAAAGTAACTGGAAATACACAGGAGGAATCAACGGTTCTGAATCACAATAGTTGTGGGCTGCTTCAATGCGATTTTTAGCTACATTTCTAGGGAGGTGCATGTCAGGTTATGCCGTAGATTTAATGGCAGCACGGATTAGGTTTGTGAAGTTCTACCTGAAAAAACCACAGGTCTTCTGGAACAATGTCCTTTTGACAGACAAGCCCAAAGTGGAGATGTTTGGCAATAATGCACAGTGCCACATTTGGAGAAAACCAAACACAGCATACCAACTGTCAAGCACAGTGGTGGAAAGGTAATTATTTAGGGTTGTTTTGCAGCTGCAGAACCTTGCAGTCATTGAGTCAACCATGAACTCCTGTAGAGTCAAATATCACACTACTTGTCTGACAGCTAAAGCTTGAGCAAAACTGGGGCATGCAAGAGGAGAATGATCCCAAGCACACCAACAAATCTACAACATAATGGCTGATAAAGAAAAGAATTAAGGTGTTGCAATGGCCCAGTCAAAGTCCAGACCTCAATCTGATTAAAATGTGATGGCACCTTAAGACAGCTGTAAATAATCAAATACCTGCAAACCTCAATGCACTGAAGCAATGTTGTAAAAAAGACTGGGGTATATACTTCTGTGAAAACTTTCTTTTTTTACATGGCTGTATATATTTCACCCTGGATGTATAGATAAGGATAGGAGATATTGTTGTAAAAGCCTAACAAACTGCATATCCTGGAAAATATTACAACTCCACCGCTCATGGTTAGCTCAGACATCGCTATGATGGCATAAGTACCGATGCCATGGATGTATTAAGGAGATGTGGATACCAAATCACAAGAAGGCACCTCATTAGGATACCTAGATGTTCTACGAACTTCTGCAAATCCAGGCCCATTGAGCATGCTCATTAGCGTCCCTGTCCATAGAGTGATTCTGTAAAGCTCAGACAGATATATTCACCATTTTACTGCCACACCTTTTCCGATGACTGTGTTGGGAGGAAAATGCTTTAAAAGTTCTTGCAATGCAGTTTGTTTGTTACGACAGAGTCGCTGCAAATATGGCTGTAATATGGATGTCATATAAAACTGGAATCAGAGTGAAAGCATTTTCAAACTGGGTCACAATTCACTTTATTTCAGCCTGAGGTCGTCAGTGCTCTCAGCATAGAACAGTTGTTTAGTAGTGGTATTTGGCCTTAATGCCATTCCCCGCTTGCTGCTCAATATCCTTGTCTTATTTATTGCGCCTATTCTGCTCATTTTCCAGCTGCTAGCCTACCACAGATCTCTCAAATGGCCCAGTAAAATGCAGAGAAGTACAGCATGCTCTGATCTTTATGGCCTCAAAACAAACTCTAAATACACTCCGAACTTCACAAATACCACCTAACCCCACTGCTGCTGCACACATAAACACAGACACACATACCCAGTTGCAAACACTATCATATGCGGTCTGATAAGCATTAATGCAAATAGTCACTCTAAACAGCACTCAACATGGAGGGGACATGTAATAATGTGTCAACATATGCACATAAACACTCTACTAGATTCATTTGTTTAATTTGTTTACATGTGTTTTGCAGTCATAGTGTTGCCATGGCAAAACCTTAGTAGTGCAACCTGCAGTTAGCAGGGTTGCTATCTCACCATGTTTGAGACATAAAAATTAAACTCCCGTGCAGCAACTCAGTGCAAATATAACTAATGACATAGCATGCAGAGCTTTTCCTGCACTACACTGTTTTCTCTCTCTGTCTCTCTCTCTCCAGGGAAACCAGATCCTGAGTGGCCTTTCTCTGGACGAGTACAAGGCCACTCTGAAGATGATCGAAAGGGCTATTCTGGCCACTGACCTCGCCCTGTACATGAAGTAAGTACCAAATGTCAAGCCCAGATGGAAGCCTGAGTGGATAGGGAAAGACAGGAAGATGAAAGAAGAGAAGTCTGGGCAGAATGTGGGGAGTATTTTGACCAAAATTGATGGCACTGAATCAGTGCAAAATTGAGTACAACTAAGATTACATTCAACTTGTGACTGATAAAGTCTTCATTACTACTGACTTGTGTGTACATACATTGTTTCTTTGTAACATAGTTAGTTAAAAATTTAAATAAATAAAACAGACTGTATAATCCACAGTACTCAAACAATCTACCTGCCAAGTACTTTGGAACTGTTGTCGTTGTAAGGGTACCTACACAGTAAATTTTCCCGTCTTCAAAGTATTCAGCATCCACAGTCATGTGTTGGTTGAAAAACCCACTCTTCTGAAAAAAGGGGTGACAATTTTTTAGTGTCTACATGTAGAAATCCTAGTTCGTTTATGTTTTTCTTCTTTAACTCCTCCCTTTTACTTCAGTGACTTCAGCTCTTATCTTATCCCACTTTTAGTCTAGACAGTGGGTGGTTAGGGGGCTAAGTGGGTTATATATGAGGATAATTACCTGCTGTGACATTGTACGTGTGGGTGTGTGCTGTCAGGAGGCGAGGGGAGTTCTTTGAGCTGACCAAGAACAGCCAGTTTGTTTGGGAGGATGAACACCACAGAGACTTACTTAGGTGAGTATAAAGTCTCAAATGCCTGCACCAGCATATACATCAACATAACACAAACTTTTGTGAGGGTTAGGCTGCCTGCTGTCCAAAGCTCAAAAAATAAACCAGCACCATAACAGTTTGATGATTAACATTTCTGTTGTTCAACATATACTTTATGTAGTATGTACTTTATTTAGTAGTTATCTGTTGGAACCATTTCTTCAAGAACAATGGTTTAGCCATCCATGCAGGAATTCTTTGCCGTATAGGTTGCTAGATATGGATTATGACCACAGGTTTAGGTTTTGCTATATGTAAACCTTATATCCAAACCTGGCAATACCATAGTAACAACTCCAGGAAGACACATAAGTTCTAGGAACTGGCTTAGAAGGAGCACAGATGGATAATTAGTGTTGGCATACTTTTAGCAGAAAGGAACTAAAGCCTGCTGGAGAAGTTGCACAATAACAAGCTACAAGCAAATTACCATATACAGCATATTATAGTTGGTCCACTGTTTGATATTTTTTAAATAATTTTTGCCTCTGTACATCACCACAGTGGATTTTTTATAAAACCATCAAGATGTGATAGAAGTGCAGACTTTCAGTTTTTATTCAAGTGATTTAACAAAAGTAATGCATTAAATGTTTTGGAATTACAGCCATTTTTATACATAGACCCCCATTTTCAGAGGCTTCTATTACTAAAGTATTACCTTGATGTTTGAAAGCAAATTAAGTTATTTGTAGTTTTAATTGCTGTAGCATCAAAATGAAAGTTGCATTAGCTTTAGCTTTGATTCCCTTAATATGAAAATAGTATATGAAGTCAAAAGTTAAACAGAGCTTATAAGATGATGCTTCACATCCAAGCTGTAAATTCATTCGTAATGGTTAAATATGAGCACGCTACGAGAAGCTAGTGGGTCTGTGGAATTTAATGTCTGTTACTTTGTCACCCTCTTCAGGTCAATGCTGATGACTGCATGTGACATTTCTGCCATCACTAAGCCCTGGCCAGTGCAAAAAAGGGTAAAACAAAAAAACAAAAACTTTCCCTTACCTGTCTATATGTTGGTTGTGCTGCTTTTTAAAATGTATTTATATTTTTTGCTGGTTTGTGGTATACAGCTCTCTGGTGTACAGGTAAACAACTGCAAGTTAATTTGTATAAATTGAATTAAAAAACTTATTTAAATTGATAATAAGGAAGTATTAACTTCCTTGATAATAAGGAAGTTAATACTTCCTTATTATCAAGGAAGTATTAACTTCCTTGATAATAAGGAAGTTAATACTTCCTTAAATAAGATTTGGATCCTAAGCAGAAGTATGTGTTTTGCAGAAGGCTTTTTAGCTGCTAAATGGGGCTAGCACAATAGAGTTTGTAGACTAGAAAACCAAAATAAGTTTCTAAAAACTGAACTAAAGCTGAAAGCCAGCCATCATAATGCTGAAAAGAGCCGTACCAATGTGTGATTCTCCAGGGGTTTGTCATTAGAAAAGCATTCATTATTAATTTATTTAATTTTACTTTAAATGAAAAAATTGTTCTGGTAAAGACTAATGAAAAGCATAAAAAGTTGAGGCCACACTTCTGTCAGTTAAGGCAGAAACATGAAACACCAGGGCCTTATTCCAAGAAGCAGGTTTAGCTAACAAGTCTGAGTTTGTTAATGCAATTCAGTTTTATTTATACAGCCCTAAATCACAACAACAGTCGCCTCAAGGCGATGACAGAAACGACTTACTGGGGTAACAGACTCTGAACTAAACCTGCCCGCTGGCAGGTTTTCTTAAAAAAAAACGGAGTTTCTCTCTGACTTCTCATTTCTCTTTCCTCATTCATAAAGTCGCTATGAAAGTGCACAGGGGAGCAAATTAATTTGCAGAAGTTTACGTTTTTACAAACACTGAAATCCCAGTTAGATGCTAGTTTACTCTTTTTTTTGTACTGGATTCAAAACGGACAAGGATCACAGATTCACAACAAATCAGGCCCAGATCCAGTTCGGCTCCGGTCTTTTCCCAGCTCATCCTGAATTAAATGATTTAAAATCTATGAAAGCTTAAACATTTCTATAACATGTTTGTCTTTACTTTACTATCATTAAAGACTGGGAAAGTTGCCCTATTAACAGTAACTCAGTAAAACATCTCTGCTATGGCTGTAAGAGAGCCATCATCTATCAGTGAAGGCTGATATTAGATCACATTAGAAATGCTGAAGCTGGGGAACATTAAAGCAGAGTTTTTCTCTAAATCTCATGACGCATTTTTATCCAGTAATGACAGAAATAATTCAATTCTCTATAAAAAATAAACGTAAGTTTGTTACATTCTATCATTACATAAAATGTTTATTGAACAGTTATTGGAAGAACACAATGGCCATAAACTGTAGCAAAAACTGTTCTTATTTAAATAACTGACTTGAGGGCAGATCTGTCTGTTGCTGTCTGGGTAACGAATCTCACAGGTCCATCAGTAAACTGTGTCTGATCAGTTTCTCCTGATTTTTATCTTCAGTTTCTGTCACCTACATTGTGTCCCTGTCAGGTGACAACTGAATAATTCGATTTAAAATATCAAATGTAAAATTAGGATTCCAGCCTCATCTAATGAAAATTCAAGTTGGGAAAATGATGACAGCAGACATTATTAAAAAAAAAAAAAAATAATTTATATCAAACTTTTATTCTGTCTGTGATGATGACAGAGTGGCCCAAGTCTAATCAGTTTACCTCTTGACTCTTCTTCCCTCCTGTTTTTTAAAGTAAATGTCATGGTCCACACTGACACATGTTTATATTCCTGGTCCACTAGATTAAAATGGAGCCTCTGCTCTTTATTTACCCATTGCCATGGTGAATCATAGTATCAGGGCTCCATTGACAGTTACTTTCTTTCTCTACTCACACATGCACTTAACTCAGGGTGAACATACTCAGACTTGATTGAACTAACTCTGATCAGCCTTTCTTGAACAGGAAACTCAGAGTTGCCAGTCTCAGAGTTAATCAACTCAGAGTTTATTTTTAAACTCAGAATTTGTTGAACATGCTTCCTGGAATAGGGCCCTGCTGACTGTGCTGTGGCCTGAGGTGCAACATGCTTTAAAGTTTTTGCAGAGCTTATGCTTCCTGTCTTTGTTCTTCATATCTTATCCTACTATTTTTTACTCTATTTACTTCAGAGCTGTTTTCTCTTTTTTCTTATTCACTGACACACTAACACACACACACTAGTTTCAACACTTTAGTGTCCCTGCTGTCCCCCAGTGACCTTCGTTAGTCAGTGCCTCGTTAGGAACCTCAGGCCCAGAGGAACTGTTCTACAGATGAACATTGTGTGTGTGTGCGTGTTGATAAATGAGAGCTTGTTAATAAAAACAGCTGTGCCCCTGTCCTCAGATGACACCTCTAAAAAAACATTCAGGGCAGTAAACAAGTACACACATTCTCAGGCTTACACACACTCTGGCAAATCACCTGGTCCTCATTAACAGATTTTGATAGAACTACATGCCCCACAGTTTTCCTGTTTTGTTTCAGTTTCACAGCTTTCATCCATAGACTGTATATAAAAGATTGACATAGCCACTGTGACTTCACCCACTGGTTTTGGACTCCAGACTGATTCCAAAGCATTTGGCTAGAATTTTGGCTGTTACAAGCTAATGCCAACAAGTTTGGTTAGCAAGCTACATCCATAAACTGAAAAAAATAAGTATTCTGTAATCCCATAACTAGTTTCAGACGGCTTTCAGTTTGAAACTTCCAGCCTACTGCTAGTCATACTTTATTTAAATGAGTTAAAATCATTATAATCATCAAAGAAATTAATGAGATCTAGCAACATGAAATATTAATATAATAAAGTTGCCACAATTTTCAAATATAAGATTTTTAATATCCTCTGATTTTTTTTTTTTTTTTAAAGATTTATAATCTGGTTGGTTTAACTTAGTCTTGATTTTGATGACCTTGAATATCCACAGAGCCAAGCAAGTGCTTTACTTTAAAGAAATTACATGAGTGTGTGCAAGCAACCTCCAAAACCAAGTAAACTTAAATACTTTCATAGATTCATTAGTAGAACTTTGTTGCTGTCACTGAAAGTATAATGAAGTGTTCCAAGACCATAGCAGTCATTCTGACTTAGAGTAGGCTTGTTCTGTGTCTACATAAAACAATGTTATTTTGACTGATAAGAAGTTAAATAACTAAAGACAAAGTCTCAACAATTAACTACATCATGCTCAGTGTTGCTTCCAGTCTCCATAACAAGCTCTCTCCCGAACTTCCTTGCAGCTCCACAGTGCTGAAGCTTGATTACCGACTTAATGGAAAGCTGCAGATGGCTTCAGCAACACGTGCACACAGAGTGATATTGATTGGAGCTTGAGGCTATCTTATTTACCTCTTTGCAAACAGCTTGAGAGCATTAACTTTGTGTGGGTCTTTTGGAGAGATTTCTTTCTATTTCTACCATTTACATGTTTCATTTTTCTTCTTCCTTCCAGCTGTCACACAGGCTGTCTTTGTCAGTTTGTCTTGGTCATTCTCAGTCACTTCCTCAATATTAATGTTCTGACAATGCTGACTCTGGCAGCAGGATGAGCATTTTGTCATGTCCATGTGGGAAACCTCCTTCATAAAATGAGCCTCTTATGATGATCATTAATATGTTCCACTGAAACTCAAACTGCCACAGTTATACCAAAAAGTTTCCAACGTTAATAAAGGCCATAGAACAGCAATGTGACCCATACAATACACCCAACTGGGCCTTCTGTCCAACACTAAATGAGGATTTGATATTGATGCTGTCAGAGCAAATTGTAAAAGCTTACTTTGCTTCTGTCCTTGGTTTTACATTTAGTGTTATAGAATTTGCCTTTTAAGAACTAAAACCTCATAAAATACTTAAACCAATGTTTCTGAATTTGGTTTCTGATGCAGATTGCAGAGCTGGTGGCCACTGAGTTTTTTGAGCAGGGGGATAAGGAGAGGCAAGAGCTGAACATTGAGCCTATCGTAAGTAATGTGTAGAAGTTAATTTGAATGATACTGGATAAATCCTCTTCAACAGTACAACTTTTGCTATAGTGTGCCTCAGGAATCTGTTCTGGGTCCTCTAGTTTTTCATCTTACTGCATTTAAATAAATTCCCTTTCAAAACAAAAAATATTACAACACATTTTCAAGAACTGTGCTAATGATACAGTCATGTGAAAAAGAATGTTTTCACAGGGCTCTATTCAGTCCTGTGAAAAACTAAGTACACCCCATGATTGCCTGTAGAACCACTTACAGCAGTATTTTCTATATGACTTTATTGGTCTCTCACATCACTGTGGGTGAATTTTGGCACACTATTCTTTAATTTTTTAGCCATTATGTTGTAGATTTGTTGGTGTGCTTGGGATCATTGTCCTCTTGCATGCCCCAGTTGTCATGAAACGAGGAGGCGTGTGGCAGACTGAGTGGACCCAAATGCAGGACTGTGGAAACAGGATGAACTCAAAATCGCAGCTTTACTGTGCTGGAGAAAACGGTGACAAAAACAAAAGCCAAAACAGACGTGGAAAAGCACTGAGAGCTGAATGAGACTGACTAGGAAACTGGAACTAGAGCTGACGGCAAAACAGACACGCTTAACGGAGGACACGACAAGGAGCAAGGGCAGACAGAGACACTAAACACACAGAGGGAATTAGGGCAGAGTGGACACACCTGGGAAAACACCTGAACAGGATCACACTGACGGGACATGTGGGCTAAACACAGGGAGTGAGAGACAGAGCGAGAGAGAGAAAGGGCGAGAGACAGAGCGAGGGAGCAAGAGAGAGAGAGCGAGAGACACTGAACACAAGACAGGAACCTGACTAAGAACAAGACTGGGAACATAAGGAGAGCCAAGGATCAAACAAAAACATCAAAGACTAAGAAACATGAATCCTGAAACCAAAACCAGAGTACAGAACTAAAGACACTAGAGAATACAGAAATAAAAAAACACAAGGGCACTCCAGAACATAAACATGAGCATCACACAATACAGAAAAACAACAAGAACAAGGAAACTCAAAACCCTGGGTCAAAGACCCAGGGACCATGACACCAGTTTTGCTCAAGCTTTAGCTGTCAGACAAGTAGCGTCATATTTGACTCTAGAATACTTTGGTATACACAGGAGTTCGTGGTTGACTCAATGACTGCAGGGTTCTGCAGCTGCAAAACAACCCTAATTAACTTTCCACCACTGTGCCTGACAGTTGGTACGAGGTGTTTGTGCTCTATGCTGTGTTTGGTTTTCACCAAACGTGGCGCTATGCATTATTGCCAAACCTAAGCCGTACTGCCATGTTTTGCTTTTGTTTGTCCCACAGTTTGACCTTGAGGTGAATTTGCTGGGGTGTCCACTCCTGGGAAAACTGGCCAATGTCTTAAGTGTTTTCCACTCAAGACAAGACAATAATTGTTCTCACTGTAGAATGATGGACTTCAGATTGTTTGGAAATGGCCATATAACCCTTCCCAGGTTGATGGGCAGCAACAATTGCTTCTTTAAGATCATTGCTAGTGATTTTCCTCCTTGGTATTGTGTTAACACACACTTGAATGCTCCAGACCAGCAAACTGCCAAAACATCTGCTTTTATAGAGGCAGCCACCCTTGGTGCTAATCAGTTAATCAAGTGCATTTGATTAGCAACACCTGGCTGGTATGTACCCTCTTAACTCCTATGGAAGCAGTAAGAGTGTACTCAGTTTAGTTTTCACATACTCTGTGCAGTCCTGTGACAACTTTCTTTTTCACATGACTGTAAAATGACTTTTATGTTGGATACACAGTATAAATATGAATAATTATGGCATTATTATTTTTTTTGTTCTTAATAAAGCCTTCCTGACCTTTTCTCACACCAAACTGTAAAAACAATCTCTGTAATAACGTTCTTTCTGAATTAATCACTGAGTCTATTATTGGCAATGTTGCATGGACTACCTTTGATAATTGACAGATATTTTCTTGTTTTCACTTGTCTCTTAGTGAATCGAAATATATCATACATTTAATCATGGATATATCTGGCTAAATGTTTTCTAGTGTGGCCTCATCAGAAAGTAATAAATCCTCAAAATCCTGCAGCCAGACTGGCTAGTAAAATCAAAAGGAGTCATTTTTAGATTTGCTGCACTGGTTACATCTACATTTGTGTAACTATTCTGAAACTGTAGGTTTTCAGAGTTAAATTTTCTCATAGATTTGTCTCTATGTGGGGCATAAACTAATTAACTAATTAAAGATGAATTAATATGCAGTTTACATCTCATTTTTTCTATTCTTTCACAGGACCTGATGAATCGTGAGAAAAGGGATAAGATACCAAGCATGCAGGTGTCCTTCATTGATGCCATTTGCATTCAATTATATGAGGTAATTCAGCCATTGCTATTTCTGCAGACCAGTGTACCTGATGAATAGCTGGAAAAATCATCCTGCATTCAGTTCTGCCTATGATTTCCCATTTGCTGAAATGTCTTTATCTGTCACAGACCTTGGCTGGTATGTCCGAGTATTGCTCCCCGTTGCTGGAAGGATGTCAGAAAAACCGGCAGCATTGGAAGCGTTTGGCTGAGGAGTGCGAGAAGGGGCTTGTCAACGGCTTGGTGTGATCCAAATACAAGTTTGGTTTTGATCCAGCACAAATTTCCAGAGTTCTACCTGTCCAGCCTAGTCTCATAAAAATGATCTAATAGCATATTGTGTGCACTGACAGTGAGCTAGAAACCTACCATGAAAAAACACACTAGCTATGGTCTGATAATAGAAAGGGTCACTTGCCTTGAGCTTTATCAGTCTTAAAGTGGGTTAAGGTGCCCCAGTCGAGTTTCATAGTTTGTCTATCCTTTCTGTCTGTAATAAGGTGTTTACTCACTTCGTGGAGCATTTGCTCAGATATGGGAAAGCTGCAAACTATCATGCATAGCCATGCTAATGGGTACACATGGACAAAGATAACATGCTAATGTTAAGGGTACAATAGTGAGGTACCATCTTATTTTAGCATGTTAGCATAATAACATTAGCCAGTCAGCTCAGGATTATGGGAATAAAAAAGGAAAAGTCCTCACAGACATACTGGCCAAAACAAACATCATAGGATCACAGAAGTCATTAGGATTGATCTTCTGACTAATCCTGGTAATCTGTCACATAGATGTTAGGATAGTTCATTCTGTTTATGATTGTGGACTAA
>VUQS01026115.1:0-10891 GCA_015108495.1 Heterochromis multidens | reverse complement strand
GTTCACCGTCAGTCTGGAGTCAGACTGTTCCTGCCTTTCTCCGTGTATTGTTTTTGGTTTTGATTTCCTCGCCTTTTTCCCAGCAAAATAAAGCTGTGGTTTTTTGTTTGAAGTTCTGTCTGAAGAGTCCTGCATTTTGGGGTCCTCCACACTTTCCATCACACACTTCCTGGTTTATTGTGACAGAAGGAGGCAACCCAACATGGACCCCGCGGACTCTACTTCGCTCCCAGAGGAAATCGTCGCTCAGCTGCATGAGTACTCCCAGCTGGTACTCAATGCAGAAAATGAGTATCGGAGGATGATACAGCTGGCATGTTTCTGTGGACTGTTCGAAACTGAACCTTGGCTACTCACCCATCCCGTCACCTCTTCGCTGGCACGCACGGTAACCCAGCAAAGAGATGACTTACAATACAAACTGTTTGGAATTATCACACCACCTTCACCTCAACCCGTCAACTCGCCCTCGTCTCCGCCAGTCCCGCGTAGGAGGAAACGCGGGTCCCGACAGCGGAATCAGCAGCATCAGCTCGTGGAAGCTGCGCGCCCTGCACAGCCCCAGCCCGTCGATGCAGCGGACCCTGCACCAGCAACGGCAGTGAGTCTGGTGCAGTCTCCGTTTGCGGACTCTGTGTGCCCTGTGCAGCCCCAGCTTCCCCCGGCTGCCCCGCCGGTATGTTCCCGCAGTGGGCAATCTGTGTTCGTCGACCCATTTTGTTTTCCGGAGTAATAACTCTTAACAAGCACATTAAGAGCCCTGTTCCCGCTCCTGATTTCACTGATTCCCATGAAGACATTAGGGACTATTTTTCTTTACCTGCTAATGCTAAGCCAGGACAGTGTGTCCCGCAGTCAGTTGCCACAGGACAGTGTGTTCCTCAGTTGGCCCCTTCAGAGGCCGTTTGGGCAGTAAAACGGGTTCCTGGACAGTAACTCTGTCCAGGGCTTCCCCAGAGACAGTACTGGAGTCACCAGTCCACTCTGGCCCCCTGGAGAATCCAGAGCCTGTTAGCCCCAGGAAACCCGCACCTGAACCCAAGTCTGAGACCCCTATGGCTGTTGTGCCTGCTACGTCAGACGATTCTGTTGTTGTGCCTGCTTCGTCTGCTTCCGAGCCTGCTGTGTGCCCTGCGTAGCCCCAGCCGGCGCAACCAGGACAGCCTGCTGTGTGCCCTGCGCAGCCCCAGCCGGTGCCGCCTGATCCTGTTCCGCCAGAGGGCCCCGCACCTGCTGGCTCTGATTCTGCTCCGTCAGAGGGCCCCGCACCTGCTGGCTCTGATTCTGCTCCGTCTGAGGTCTTCGCACCCCAGTCTGCGTCGGCCGGCCCTGAGGTCTTCGCACCCGAGTCTGCGCCTCCCGAGGGTCTTCGCCGCCACCGCCGCGGTCGGCCTCCTGCCTGGTCACCCGAGGGTCTTCGCCGATGCAGTCGGCCTCCTACCTGGTCACCTGAGGGTCTTCGACAGATCATAAAAATTTTCTCCAGAAGGTTTTTGGCTTGTCCATGTGGGAAGCTGTAAATTTTAGTCAAGCTTGAAGGTGTCAATTTTGGAGCAAGAGCTTTTTTTTTGGTTGGCACCCTCTCAGTCCATTGTGATATAAAACTTGCTGGACCGTAAACAATGATGCTGGTGTTCCAGCAGTTTCCAGTTCCAGTTCTCTCATCTGAGGGTGACAGTTCGAATCTTCTTCCAGACCCTGGGAATGTGGTGACACATCCAAATAACTTGTAATTACGGTACAGTGGGTTGAAGTGATGATCTTAGAATCTGAAGTTGTTTAGAAATGGCTCCAAGAGACCTTCCCAACTTCTGTAAATCTTAGATCTTCGCTGAGTGACGGAAAGGATTTTTGACCTGTGTACCTGTGTCATATTACAGATGTTATAATTCACAAACACAAGAACAGGCTCAAGAAATAGGGAAAGGGAGCAAGAGAGAGATTTAAAGGATTTAGGAAAAGATTTACAGCCAAAGTTATGAGATCGAAAAGGGAAATTGGGAATTAGAGACAGTGACTGGATGAGACAGGAGCCCTTTGAAGCGGGCTGTGAAATGGCCTGGTGTCTACGGCGGGTGCACTGAGGGTAGAGCGATGCGACAGCACATGGGAGATGAAAGGGGGGAATGCACACAAACATTACTCTTCCTACTCAAATTATCAAAAACGTGCACGCTCATGTGATACACACTCTGAGCTCCAGTGTAATGGGACTCTCAGTGCTGGCTATTAATGCATTAATCAAAAAGAAAGAGGCAGCGGGAAAGAAATCATGCACTTCCCTCCCATGTACAGACACTCATCCAGACAGATGTGCATGGCCAGGGTGCAGAGATCTTTTAAATCTAGCACACACACTGTTTTGAAAATACACTCAAAGGAGGTTTCAATTCCCAGTCCTTACTGTTACAATATTAATTGACCTCTGGGTTAATTAATGTTGTCTGGAAACCTTTCCATAAAGCCCTGCCACATGGATTAGACTGCAACGACTCAGCCATGTTGACTAAAACATCAAATCTGGAAAAAAAAAAAGAAATAACTCTCAGTCCAGCATGAAGGATTGTGTGCCACATTTCACTTTCCCAGTTGTAGGAATTTAAATGTTCTCTGACAGCTGAATTAAACTGGGCTCAACTCAATTGACCCTTCTTCCTCTCACCCCACTCCCTGCGCAGATCCTCACAATAAAAGCTAATACGCATGTTCATTCTGCATATGGCTCATTCTCATAATCTAATTTATTGAGTTGATTTCAGTTGATTTCTCTCCCTCGGACCAGCTCTCTGCCTCTCTCCCTTTATCTCCCTGTAAATACGTTAATCATGGCAGTCAGCACTGCATAAAGCTGCTCTTTGGGACAAATCTTCCCTACAAAGAGCAGACAGACAGGCAGAATTTCCTCCTTTACCTGCTCTGAGGAGGAAAATGCCACGGAGAGAAGATGGAGAATCGTCTCCACAAATGAAAGGAGCAGGCGTGCAAACCAAGACAGACCATAAAATAGAATCGATGTTTTATTCTGCTGATTTTTGGCAGTTTTGTTGTGATTTGGGAACAATTCAATTTATACTATTCACTTCTATTTGAACCTGTGCCTCTATAACATCAATAGCTTTATGTTAGTGTGCAGTGAGAAATTAAGCTCCCTCTATCTTTAATCCTCTCAGGGACATAATAAATATCCCCTTCATCCAATCTGTGCAGAAAAAGCATTAAGAAAATGGTATTATGACCTGGGGCAGTTTTATAATTCACCTGCAATATCTTCTACAGCAGGCAAAAACATCCAATCATATATAAAACAGTGTCTAGGATCTGAGTGATTCTGAGTTTGTGTGTGCATAAAAACTATAAATAACCCTAAATAACCATGGCCATAATCAATAAGCTTTAGCTGGCTCTTAAATATACCTTAAACATAAATGAGAAGCACAAATATAAGTTGTGATGATTTCTTTACAAGGCACTGAAAAAAACACTTCCCTTTCTCCATGATATTGGGCAAGGGAAACTATGGGCTTGACTTTCAGTTTCTCTAGACTTCTATATTTTATCCAAATCACTGCTAATCCTGTCATCCACTGTTTTCTGATATTTTGAAGTGCTGAGCTTCATCTCACTGTAGTAATGTACAATATCAATAATCCACTCCAGTAATGTGCAAACTTCTTACCTTTTTTCTTACCTTTTCTAGCAAAGGTCTGAAGTTTGTCACAAAATCCCCCAAAACTGGGTAGTGGCACCCTGACTGAGCTAAAAGGACCACATCATCAGCAAAAATGCAGACCACGGGGTCCTAAAATTCTTCACTAATGGAGCTTTATTCACCAACATGGAATCATTTCCATTTCCATAGGATTATTTCCTTCATAAAATACTGATTCTAAGCAGAATCAGTATTCAAGCCAGATCTGGGCATATTAGAAATTATTAAAAGGAAGCTTTTTTGAAACAAGTCTGCTTGGTAAACAATGTAATTACTTTGATCTGGTCCCCTCAATTTTGGATCACATTTAATGTTATACGTGTAATATTTGGATTGGATTTAATTTTATTTCTGACACTGTGGACAGCAGCAATATTTAGAATATAAATAAGCAAAAGAGAACTCTGCTTGGAGAAATATTGGACAGGTAGAAGAAAAAAAGTAATTCATATGACGTTACTGTAACCGCTTCTTTGTGAGTGACAGAAGTAAATTGTGTGAGATACAGTTCCTCCACCGCAGAAAGAAATTGCTTTGTTCAGACAACAGCCGAAATGTAAAAGTACAAATAAGAATTGGGAGACGGAGCGACAAAGATTGTTTTCTGGATGAGAGAGGTGGGAATAGGTGTGCAGGAGGTTGTGAAGTCTAATTGATCTCTTGGGAAATTGATGCTTTTTTTTGGTTCGTGTTCTCAAGGGTATTCTGCAAGACACTTGGTGTAACAAACTTTTAAGATGCAAGTGTAAATATTTTGTCCAGCTCTCAGAAAACCACGACTTTTACAGCTATCCTATTTTTAAGGTGTGAGGGGTCTGATATTTCCTTACTAAAATAATTTTAGCTGAATACATTATAGTAAAAGGAAGATTGTTTTACTAATTAGCAGTATGGCTCAGAACCTCCTCATGCATACGTGAAAGCATACATTGGAAACAGCAGCATCAAATGTCTTTGCTGGGTGAAGTAATTTCAAGATGTTAAAATTTTCTGTCAAAATTTGATAGATGAAAATGCAGTGTTTGAGTGATAATGATTAGTTTTCTGTCATTTTTAGTACTTGTTTTGTTGTTTATTAATTAATTCATTTTTAAATGCTAATCACAAATAATCTGCAGCTTTTGTTTGGCTGTGGAAAGTAAACAAAAGATTAAAAACAAAATTGAAGGTTCAGAGAAAAATCTGTGGCTCTATTCTGAGTCTGTAAAATGAAAATCAACATCTGGGTCTCTGAAGACTCAAAGCCATTTATATATAAATCAAGAAAAAAAGAAATAAGAAAAAAGAAATCAAGGAAAAAAGAAATCAATTTCCCGAGGTTGAGCCGTGTTGTTCCAGTTTGTTCCACCCTCAGTGCCAAAAGCTGTTCATATTCACATTTTGTTATCATTCTTTTGTGTGTGAGGTGTTCTTATTGGCTTTTCTCATTCAGCATGAATCACTGTGAGTGACACAAAGGGGAAGTGGAATAGAGGCGGACCTTGGATGCATGCTACTGTGGGATTTGAACTCAGGTGCAACATCAGCATTTCTAACAGTACACATTCCTGGATCTTGGTCCTTTTCAGCATCCCTTTGAAGAAAGTTTATTTCTTGGAAATTTCGTGGATCCACGTGGGGCCTGACACACAGATGCCTCATCTTCAAACAGTTTTCTTTATCAAAAGTACTGCAGTGCATCTGCTGTCCTTTGAATTCTCCTCTTTATACTTTAGCAAATGAGGTTAGAAGCTACAAAATAAGAGTTCAACAGGTGGTAGCTCCTATTACAGATGGTAGCTGAAAGAAGACACAGGGAGTAGATAAATTATTGAATTAAGAAAGGCTAGTTAAAGAATGTTTACAAGACTTGTAATGAAATTGCCTATGTTCTCACAAAGAAAATTCAGCATAGCATTAAAGTGTGATGTGGGAACCCATCAGCTATCACCATCATCAGTCAATATTTCAGAGCTTCAGGGCTGCAGCCAGCAGCTAAGACTTCCTGTTCTGTGTTCAGTTGTTGTTTAGGAATGCACATAAATCTTAAAGACATTAAATAACTAAATTGTCATCAGACAATTTTCTTTAAATTTTGCTCAGATCTATGCTTACCCTAACCAAATCCTGATCAAACGTGACTGGTTAATGTTACATTGGCTGCAAATGGAAACTAAAATCCTCTGAGAAGTTTTAAACCTTTAAATGTGCTGAACATATTTAGTTCTATTAAATTTAACTAACATCAATCAGAACAAACACAAGTAGAAGTTAATGGAACTTTTTAACAGTATGTTAAAAAGTTTAAGGACCCATTATTTAAAAAGAACTACTTCTATTTTTTTCTACATTGACAGCTTTGCAGTTGTGGTTGTCACCCAAATAAACAGCTAGACATCTCATTTTAAGAACAAACTCACACATCTCTGTTTGAACATTTTGTATCACATGCCATCAGCCTCCAGTGTTCTCTTCCCCTGGGAGCTGCTGTCACTGCTGCCACTGAGGCATTTTCCACCTGCCTCTCGCACTCTCTAATTGCAAAGAGGCTAAATTGCTCCCCAGAGTAGGCAATTTGGTGACTGACCAGTCATGTGCTAAGAAAGGAAACGGCACTCTAACAAAGAGATGCATTACTAGGAAAAATTATAGGACCTCTTAAAGGGCCACACTGCTTGTGCAATGCATAATGAATTCATGTCCCGTCTTTGGGGTTGGTTATGAGACTGCTGTAGCTCAGTGTTGAGATTTTAAAGAGCACAATTACCACAATTAGCCAAATATGTGAAATGCAATTTCAGCAGGTCCTCTAGTGCTGTTCAGACAATAATTGTTTTTTAATCTAATTGGGATTATTGCATGGAACATGGGTGTTATTCACATCCCTGGATAAATAACATCATTACTGTGTCCTATTTATGCAGGTGTATTTTTCAGATTTTTATCCACTTCCTCCACGTTCTGTCTTATCTGTTCAGATCCGGAGGAACCAAGTATCCTTTGCCTAAAGTCTGATGCATTTTAATGATATCTGCTCAATTTGGCTTTTCTAGCTTTCCGCTATAAAATATATGTTGAAAAAAATTAAAGGAACACTTTGAAAACACATCAGATCTCAATGAGGAAAATAAATCATGCTGAATATCTATACTGATATGGACTGAGTGATGTGTTAGGAACAATAGGATGCCACATCGTTTGAGGGAAATTAAAATTGTCAACCTACAGAGGGCTGAATTCAAAGACATATTGATGTGCCATCTTGGAGGAGTTGGACTGCCTGTGCAACTTCTGTAGGGTCCAGGTATCACCTCATGCTATCAGTAGTGACACTGACCCTAGCCAAATGCAAAACTAATGAAAAAACAGTGAGGAGGGAAAAAAATGTCATTGCCCTCTGGCTGCAAAACTATTCCTGTATTGGGGGTTGTCTCATTGTCGCCCCTCTAGTGCACCTGTTGTTAATTTCATTAACACCAAAGCAGCTGAAACTGAATAACAACCCCCTTTGATACTTAACTGACCAGATCAATATCCCAGAGGTTTAACTGACTTGATGCTTTACTCTGATTAAAAAGTGTTCCTCTAATTGTTTTGAGAAGTGTATTGTAGCAACAAATGACATGACACATGTTACTTCAACATGCAGGTTATTTATCATCTTTAATAATACTTATAAGCCATATAAATATATAGAACATTTCTGGTGTGATGAAGAACAGTCTCTAAAGATAGACTAATTTGGCTGCTGAGTAGCAGAACTGTTGTCAGTAAACCTCACTGTTTATATTGCGTTTGTTACGTGGTAACCTTGTCCGACTTTTCTGCTTGTCTGTAGTTTTTATAATGGTGTTATCAGACGGTTTAATTTCAGTTTCAGTATTTACCTTGTAAATACTGAAATTTACTGAATATGTTTAGTCAACATTTTTGTCCCTTTGTAACACTGCATAGCTCCATAGAGGTCAAGGTGATGTTTAGGAGCTAATTTATGTCATTAGTCTGAACAATGAGCTACATATTTGTGAGGCCTCATCGTTGGTTTGGGGTTATATTTTTTTGTCTTAAATACTTATTACTTATATATTGGTTGGCTTTAGCTATTATTTCATTTCATATCATTTCATTTCATTTCAAGTTATTCTTATCCTTATGCTTACTTGCATGCACTTACATTGCACTTACTTACATGGGCATTATGTTTAAGCATTTAGTTGGCAGAAAGGTAACTTTATATCTAGAGACGTGTTACATTGGATAATTATACCGCAGATGACAACCTGCACTCATTACGTCATGTATTTTCCTTGTTACAGAACCACACACAGAGACAAGACTACAGGTATAATTAACACTTTTTTTTCAATGAAGGATCATCTGTATTATAACTGCTGCCCCATGGTGGCCACATTTGTTTTATGAATCAGCAGAAATGTACTCTCCTTAAAAACCCATTACAACATCTGGTTTCCCTTTGTATTTCAAATCAAAGCTTTTACATGACTGGTGCAGTTAACAGGAAGTCTTGGCCCTAGCTGATGACAGCCAACGGGTTCTATATCATAAATTTTAATATGTTTTTAAAATATGGTATACACACACCTAAAACCAGAATATATAATGTTGCCATGCATAAACACCCCACATGACACTAGTGGATTTATAAACTGATTTTGCTTCTTGCCATTCACTGGCACTTATCTGAATGAATGTTGTAGTCCATGTAGTCTGTTAGGTAAAAATTCAGCTCTGATTTTTTTCTCTCTTTTTTATTTATTTGTTTTTAAATGCAGATTTAATACTGTTTTATCCATAATCAGTGCTGACACCAGCAACGATAGAAAGCTTTCCTGCCATTTAAAAAATTAAAAGTATGGTTATTATTTGATATTGTCCTTCTGACTATTGCAAAGAGAATGACTGGAACCTGTTATCCACCATCTCTTTCTGCCATGTGTGTGGGCGTTCTTTCTTCATCCTGCTTTATTCAACACGGAAAAGAGGAGATACTGCTCATTTCAATCAATCAAAAAGAAAAAAGAAAAGAAAAAAATAACAACATTTCATTTGGTTAGAAGTAAGGCACAGCAGCAACTTGACAGATGCTTTCATAAAAAAGAACTCTGCTGCATTAAATTATCCCCCTGAAATCTATCAGAAAGGAACAAAGCTGGGCATTTAGCCATTTAGTATTCGTATCTAATTTTGTCACATTTTGGAAATTTTGATGTTCAACTGGCCCTGCGACAGTTTGGTGACCTGTCCGGGATGTACCCTATCTCTTGCCCTCTGACAGTTGGGATAGGCCCCAGCCCCCCCACGACCCTGAATTGGATAAGTGGAAGAAAATGGATGGATGGATGTATGGATGGATGTTCAAATATATCTGCAAATATATGTGTATCTTGTGTTTTCCGTTGCCTATGGATCCGAAAAATTCTGTGAACCTTCTCTGGGTTTCTGTGCTATGATTACAAATTGGTGCATCAGATGATGCTCACCTGTCTGCGGGATTTACTATAATTTTATTGGAGACTATTTAAAAACAAACAATTCAGAGGATTCAAGTGCTCAATCTTTCTGCAGCATGCTACGAGACCAGGACTGACGCAAACAGTGAGAAACAGGCTGGTTAACAATACCACAGTAAAATGTACTCTTGGTTACCAGTAGGAGTTTGAGCACCTTCACTCCTCCTTTCCTCCTCACATCTGTGTCTCTCATACCTCTTTTCTCTCCTCTTTCTTTCTATGCTAAACAGATCCACTCTTCAATCTTCTTTGGACACTTTGCCATTACTGAATTATTAATAGCCAATATGTGAATAAAAATGGGATTAACACATAAATAGTGAGAGTTCTTTTAAATGTTCATGATAACCAAATGTAATATTGTGATAATAATATGGGTAAACAAAGGCTGAGGAGGGCTGAGTTTAAAAGCAATTTCTTTTTAATTCTGAAGTGTTTTAGCTATAACAGAGGCTCTTCAAGAACCAATTAAGTAAGTCATTTTCATTAAAATAAATAAATATATAAATAAAAAATTCAGAGCTCTCTGTACTTTTTACATCATCATGAACAGCACAATCAAAAACTGAAATCTTGAAATTCAACAGAGCCCTAACTAAGAACAAAGAGGCTGAAATTACTATCAGTATGCACAGACTATAAGTCAGAGGATGGAAAAACAAGGTTGAGGAAAAATATAATGAGACAAACAAACAAAACAAAGCAAATAAAGTCTTGAGAACTTTGAGGGCAAAAAATTCAGAGGAGGTCTGTTGCTCAGTGTGTGTATTTGTGTATAATCAGGCCAGACAGAGAATATGTGATGTGTTACAGAGTGTAAGAACCAGAAAAAGAGAAATGGTGTGTGTGCAAGTCTGTGTATGTGTTATCTGACAGCTTTAACAGAGATCACACTACCCTCCCTCTTCCTCTCTGCTCTTCCTCCTTCTGACCTTCTCTATTGATGTCTCTCTCTCTCACAACCACCACCTCTTTAATTTCTCTACTGACCCTCAACTATCACACCTTTCTCCATCCGCATCCCTCTTAACTTCTTTCCTCCTTATGCTGTTCCATCTCTTTTCTATAACTTTAAATGTTATCCTCCTTTATTCCACCACCTGCAACACACAACAACCACCATAAAACCTGGGTAAAGTTATCTGAGGCAATGGATACGCTATTATAAACTACCAATAAAATGATCATCATTCATTTTAAGTGTAGTTACAGCAGTGCTTCTCAAATAGTGGGGCCATGCCGGGGGGGGGCGCGTGTGACCCCAGGGAACATGCTTTTTTTGCTGTACTAGCAGGAGACATGAAGTGCAGTAAACAAACCCTCAAGAAAAATGGAAAAATATTTAACAGTGACGAAAAGAAAGGTGGCGAGAGACGGCGATAATGAGACAAATGAAAGTCTCCTGAAAGCTAAGACGAGGAAATATGACGAAGCGTATGTAGCGCTTGGCTTCACTGTGACTACGGTGGGAGACGAGGAAAGACCGGTGTGTCTATATTTCTTTCTTTTTTCTTTTTTTGTTTTCTTTAATGTTAATAAGGATACAATGTTATGCAGAGATGTACTTATAATAACAAATTTATAGACAAATGATACTATTTATAGTCGCGGGGGAGAGTGGGGGGAAATGTTTTCTTCTTCCTAAGGGGGGCGTAACAGAAAATAATTGAGG
>VUQS01026110.1:2967-18892 GCA_015108495.1 Heterochromis multidens | reverse complement strand
AAACGTACTCTTCATGGATTTAAACATCAATCGACGTACATTTATTGTGTATGACTGCCGTGTTCAGCTGCAACCTGCTCAGAAACCCAAGGCTGGGGGCCAAAGTTGAAAAAGCAACAGCTGTTGTCCTATTTCATGCCTCAGTATCTCCATTTCTTTCAAGCTGGAGACTTGATTGTGTGGGAGGTAACATGTTCAGAGGGCATCTTGCCTCTGAAATACTGAGTCACTTGTCCTCGTTGACTTAGAGACTCATACTGACTTAGATTCTGCTATGGGTGGAATTTATTAGCCCATACTGTTAGATTTAGATAGATTTTGATATGAAGCTAAATTTCATGCAGCAGCTGATGCAGGTCAAGCACAACACCAGCAAAGTACAAAAACTGGTTTCAAAGTAGATTACTGTAAAGCCCTCCTGGCCTTGAACAACACTAAGTGTTGATAATAGTGTGCTGTCAAAAACCATTAGCAAGTTTTACCAGAGGGCAGACAGGCTGTGATGGAGGGGGGGGGCTCTCTAAGGAAAGTTATGAAAAAGATGATGAATCCTAAGTGACTTCTATTAATATGCCTCCAGCAAGAAGTTGGGACAGAAACTAGGCACATAATTAAACCAGTATCTCTCCACAAGCACTACAACACTGTGGTGAGAGAGCCAAGAAACATCCTAACCACACACTGAGATGCCCCTCTAAGACTGGCACATATACACAAACAATTTGACACTAACACAACCGCGATTGTTTGCTGATTCTACATTTTCTTCTAAAATACTTGCTGTGTTGCAAGGGCTAGGAACTCATAAAAAATCATTACGAAAATAACTTTGGAGATGCAGAACTGAACAAAACAAAAACATTCACAAAAGTAGCAGAAACAGTTTCATATCTAAAGAGAGGAAGTGCCCTTACACAGTATACAGAAAGTCTTTATTAATTGCCAGTTATATAAAAAAAATTTAATTATAAAAGAATTGACATGATTTCTTCATGTCTTGAGTGAACCACAATCTGAAAACACTCAACGTTCCAGCATAAAGCAAACAGTCACAATTCTGTAACTGTTTTTTTCCCCCAAGTGAAATTTTTGAAATACATGATTTGTATTATTTGGTGGAACTGAGAATATACTTTTAGTCTGCTATTCAGTGTTGCTTTGCAAATAGTGAGTTTAGTTACAAGTTGAGTGGGCAGGGACCCACTGACATTTTCTCCTATAGACCTTGAATATTGTTTCCTAGTAATATTTAATTTCTTTCATTTTTTTCAGTTGTTACTTTTGTAACTACTGTAATTCTCAAATTCACTTTTGGATAATTTTGCATCAACTCATCCACATACTGAATCCTCTAACCTTAAAGCCAGAGGCTTCACTATCAACATATGGCTTATACTGTCACCTTGTGGCAATATGTGATATTGCATCACTATCAGTTGTGTTTTTTTAAATTGCTTTTTCTGTTGTTGTTTTTGTGAAACGTGACAATGACAAAACTGTTGAAACAGTCATTTCCCATGATCACTTTTTTTCTACAGCAATTTTTCTTCAGTATAATCACACTAGAATATTAATCAAATTCAAAGGTGGAAAGCATTATACATAATACATGACAGAACTTTAACTCAACCCACTCCAGAGTAATTCATTCTCACCAAGAGCTTCCTCATTACTTCATACCTGAGTTCAAAGATGTGTCTTGCATTTTTAAACTGGATTCACTGAATGATTCACAACATTAAGGAGACAAAGAGGATGCAAAATTTACAGACATGCTGCTTTTTGGAAGAAACTCAGAACCACAATTTAGCACTTTCACTACTGCTGTTATTGTCGATTATTTGACTAAAAGTAGAAAAATATCTTAATCATACTTAATATATAGGAGCTGTTTTATTCACTGCCACTGTTCTATTAAGCAAGTAATATCACAAATTAACATTTTCAGCTAATGGTGATCACATGACTTCAAAAAAAAAAGAGAATTTCATAATTTAATGCCAGTCTAGTACATACTGTACCTGTGTTAAAAGACACACATTTTACTTTAGCAAACATTATTAGGGTGACTTATTTTGCATATTTTCTAATGTAAAGATGAGCACAAAAAAAAAGGGGGGGGGGGACTCTTTGAAGTAACTCTACTTCTTTATTTCATACTTCATGTCAAGATATGATTTCCATATGAAGTTATGCCTCATAACAAAAGACCATGTTCAAAGAATGAAGAGGAAAATCGTGGCTCACAAAATAAAGACATTCTCTCATAATATTCTTTACAAAGTCATCTTACAACAAACAAAAACAAGCACATCTCAGTTGTAACAGCAGAGTACCATAAATCAAACTTCCTCACTAAACGTCTGAGTTTCACCTAACTGTCAAGTTATACAAGGTTTCGTTGTGACAAAAGAACAAGAATGATCTGTACATACAAATACAGTTAAGCTCCTGAGATTCTCTGTGGGACAGAGTCACCGCTCTGCACCTTCACCACGGCATTGTCAGCATCAGTAAAAATTTCAGTTGAAGTGAAATGGATTTAGTTTTGATGGCTTAATGCCTGCCTTTGTTGGAAACAGTGCTGGAAAACGAACTACTCTTGTCCCCTGATGCAAATATTGCAGTGGTGGAGGTGTTTTGAACATCATCTGACCCTGCCATACACAGCTGGTGATATGAACAAGTGCCAAAAGTAAAACTGCAACCAGAACAAAGCCCAAACTGACTGTTTCTGTGCTTACTGGATCCACCACCATCACTTTGCTTGTGTTCCTTGACCACGTCTGATTATTGGAAATAAAAAGTTGTGACCAAAGTTGAACTTATTTTTAAAAGTAAATGTGACGTGTGGGGGGGGGGTTAGTGTAGTATTATCTCTTTTTCACAAAGACAGTTACAAGCAATTACAATGACTTTCTCTTTAGTGACTTTGGTGATGCAGAAATGTCTTGAAATACCTGAACACTTTGTTTCAATATTGCTTTGACAAAAATAATCATATGCTTTACAATATTCACTGACAGCACGACTGTTTGACACACATTCACACATATGATAATCTGACAAGAAGTTGGCGAGCAAATATTTATGTATACACCGGAGCTGCAGAGATGGCTCTTCAGCAGTCTACGGTCAGATTTTTCCTACGGGACGAAGACAGATGTTTTAGTGTTGGTATTATTACACTGTTTACATTTACCACCACCTCCTCCCTATCTTAGATTTATACACATCAAAGTGAGGATATTGGTAGATGGGGGGAAATGTCTTTATACCTCATTGTTTTTTAACCTCCTGTGTTTCTTTTCATATGCCTTCCTTTCGTAACGTCCACCCCGCCGCCAGAGACAAACGGAGATCAATCATCAGATTTTTCCACCCCTCACACATCCAAGATTTGGGCTTTTGGACGATGAGAAACATGTTTCCATCTGTTAGGGAGATCTGTTCATCCAATTAATGCATTCAAGAGGAGTCCTTCTGTTCCTTGCCAAAGCCAAAGTCCCAGTTGACATATCACTCAAACAGTCATCCATAATCTGTCCTTTTTTATCTGCCAAAGAGTATGTTGAAAAATCTGTTATCCTAACTTAACCCACAAATAGTTCCCTCATGCTGCTATTTCAGTTCTTTCCGGTTTTTGAAGAGGATAGGTGACATATCTGCCACCAAGGTCCTTTGCCCCCTAGTGTCCATTAGTCTCAGGGGCTGAGGCAGGGGTGGAGGGAGTGGATGAGCGCGAAGCGACTGAAGCCTTCTCCCCACCTGGACTGGAGACTGAAGGCACACTGTCTGGAACTTTGACCCCAGCCAGACCAACAGGAGACACAACAGCGGCAGCTGATGCTGCTGTAGCCACGGCAGCCACTCTGCTTGCAGAAACTGGTTTGGGTTGAGCTTGAAGTCCTGGGCTGCAGATGAGGTGATGTCTCTCCCAGTCTTTGTGCTGGCAGAAGGACCCACAGTAGCGAGCGGCATTGCAGCCGCTGCAGGTCTCACTAGCTTTGCGGCCACAATTCCAGCAACACTAAGGAGAGAGGAACAATATAATCAAAGTTTTTTGTTGTTTTTGTTTTGTTTGTCTCTCACGTGTACAAGCTGTATTTTTATTCTTCAATTTTAAATAAACCCCTTACTAAACAAAACTACAGTGATTTTTTTGGACCATTTGGGGGCAGCAGAAACAAACACAACAATAAATTTAAGGCAACATTGTGAACTTGTAAGTAAACAGCTGCCTCTTTACACATCCAGCAGATTCAGCAACTAAAGCATTCATTTTGAGGAATTTTTCTGAGTTCCATAAAGACTTTTTACTAAATCCTTGCCCTTGAGGTTCAACAGAGCAATTATGTGTGGATTCATCACTATAAGATATCTCTCTCTCTCTCTCTCTCCACAATCTTTGCTCACCTCACTGGAGTCCTCTTGTTCATTGATGACCATGATAGCATCTTCTTGAGCCTTCCGCTTCGCCTCAGCCAGAGTCTTTTCCATCTTAGCCCTCTCAGCAGCAATCATCTCAAACGCCTTCTGCTCAGCCTCTGCTACAGCTTTCTGAACCTCTTCCATGGCCTGACGCTTAACTTCATTCACCGCCTCTTCTATATTTCAGAGAAGACAAGTGATTTAGGTGTGGTTCACCTTGTTTTTGCTGTACACACTTACATAAGTAAAGCATACAGTAGTCTGCTAAAAGTGTCAAAATATAAATCTGTAAACTTAACAACTGGTCGAGTAAAAGCCATTTTCATTACCTGGGTATCAAAAAACCCTAGAAAGTTTCTGTCATTAGCCTAATTTTATTTCATGTTCTTACCAGCTTTTCTCCAGATTTCATCTGTAACATATGCTGAGCCTGGCCGTGGAGCAAAGTCACGCTGGGAGTCTGCAGGAGAGGCAGAGACGGAAGCAATTAGCACCTGCCGGGGCTATATATATATATATAAAGGAGGTAACAGGGCCATATTCAAGAAAAAGGCCTCATAGACAGCCAGTAATAGTTTCTTTGTCATCTTGACATCTTGACATTTATTTTGTCACTGATGCAAACAATTCAGAATATCTAGGCCACACAACCAATGTTATTGTTAGTTATCAGAGTCCTGGACGGAGCCGAGTTCTGACAGCTTCAGAAAGGAATGTGTTTGGCTTGGAGAGAAATGCAGACCAACAAGCTGTGTCAATATTCTGTCTGTACCCTCAAATCTGTCTCCCTGAATTGTAATTCATTCCTAAATCACTACTGGGCTCTGCCTCTCTAACACTTCTGCCTTTTTCATTTCCCTTTCCCCCTCTTTCTCCATCACTTACAATCCATCTCTCCGCCTCTTTTTCTTTTTGCGTTCATTTACATCCCTTCTCTTCCACCAAGCCTTTATCCACCCCCACTATAGCAGCCCAAGCCTAGGCAAGCAGGCAGGCTTTCCGACTGGGAGCCCAGATGGTGCTCTGGCGAATCAGCTAGCTCTGGGTCTCTGTGCCTGCAGGATGGCAGGACGGCCCTTCTGTGGCCGATATGGCGGAGGCCAGTCCTGGCACCTGTCTGTGACTATGGAGCAGCAGGGGGATGGCAAGGCTGGCACACAGAAAGAACACTGCCAGTACACAGCAGACTGAGGGACTAACTGTGGATGGACTTACTAACATGCTGACATGTGACTTAGGCGCAGTTCTATTAATGACCACTAGATGATGTAATGAAACAGAAATGAGTCTGGACATTGGTATCATCTAAATTAATCTCAGGATGTCCAGATCATTATGTGCTATTATTCACAATGCACAAGACATTTACCAAGTTTATCTAGCATCATTATCCAAGAGTGAACTGCCCATGGCTATATTTCTTTATTAAAGACATCCGCTTCTAAGGAAACTATCTTAAAGCTCATGCAGTGTAAAGATCTTAAAAATAAATAATGCTTATTTAAAAGAAATGGAAACAAAAGTCTTTGACATTTCAGTAGTCACCCCTTTACAAGAGAACAGAATTAAATTGGTAATCCTTAAAGCAGTGTCCAACACCAAAACATGGTAGATATTTAGGGATCATTATTTTTTAAAAATGTGGGCATCTAAAACCATGGCTACATGATACCACCAGATTAAATATGAAGTTTAGAGCATGTGGAACACCAAGCTGACTGACATGAATTTGGCTTCATTCTGAAAGTCATGAAGCAATCAATGTGAAACGCGACAAGCATGACTAGTGAAAACCTATTGGTCCTGAAACAAACCAATAGACTCAAATCAAGAAACACTGGTACCCACCTGACTCTGACGAGTGAGGGCTGTGTGTCTTGGAGAATGGAGCAGGGCCCGATCCTCCTTTGCGTGGGTCTTCCTGCTCACTCGAACGCCGTCTCCAGTAGTTAAGCTCCTCGCGATCTGACTCCTGGCATCGTCTGAGCACACTCACTGACCTCCGTGTCTTTTCCACCATGTCCACAATACAGTTCAACACCTTGATGATGACAGACAAAAACTGAGATCAAGAACCATATACCTTGTTTTAATACCTAACAAAAACATTCATTAATGTTAATAAGCACAAGTTTTGAGTTGCCAGCAAACATGTTTTTGTGTCTTATGTCTTGCTAACTTGTAAATTCTAACCTTTTTAATTAACTGACCATTTATCCTCTGGATAGGTACTTCAGGATGTCTTAATCTCAATCCATTTAGAAACTGCTTATCAACATTCACATGCACAGACCTACTGCATAAGCCTTTCTTAACTTGTATAAACAGTTTGGTTGTATATTTGACTCGAGATTACCTACAAGCCTTTTTTGGATGCTAGGAAATCATACAGTCTATTAGAGTGGTCTCACTAATGAGTGAAATAGGCAGCTATGAAAAAGTGTCATGCTGAGGAAGCATTTCCTACAACCTGGCAACACAAAGTTGCCCTTATTAACAGCTTGTAACTAATAATGAATCACTAATAAAATGTTTGAACCCACAGCAAATATATTAATTACAGCTTATAAACCCTTGATGTCTTATCAGAAAATTGTGGTCTACTGATTGTATATGCTTTTAAGCTGTGTTAAATTACTTTAGTGGTAAACCCCAGTAAAACAAATCACATTCTTTCTGTATCAAAAGTCAACAGCACTAGTGGTGCCTTTACGCAGACTTACATGGTCCAGATGCCTCCATTCATCAGCCCACTCTCTGTCTGTCAGTCTGTGGTCCACCGGCTCCTCACGGTAGCCCCCATTAGTGCCTGATTAAATCACACACAAGACAAACCGCAGGCCATCATGATTAACATTCTTCTTAACGCAAGAGAAGCCACAAGGGACAGTAAGTGAGTGAAAAGTATGTATGTATGCCTATATATGGTTAATATGTGTTTTTGTTAAGATTACAAAAAAGTATTTACTTTAAAATTGAAGATAACGTCATCATTTCCCACCATGAGAAATTAAATCAAGTCAGTGTACACTTCTTTTCACAGGCTATTAGCCAAAACTAAGACACACTACCTTCATGCATCCAATTAAGGGTAACAAAAAGGCGGTTTATTTACTTTGTTTTTGTTTATGTCTTGATTGAGGGCAGGTGAGCATGCAGAGACAAGGCAAAGCATGCATGATAAGATACAGGGACAGTGAGAAACGAAGATTGAGTGAAAGTGAAAATGAGACCCCTGTGATGTAAAACAGACTCCCAGCACCCAGAGCTCCAGAGCTTGCACACATCTGGAAGTCAGCTGTCAACCACACACTCACATACACCCAAAACCTCTCCCTTAGCACCTCCCCTCCTGGAGCTCACAGCATTCCAGTAGGGAGACACTCAGGCTGAGTGGAGTGGCTCCACTTCTAAACACAACCAGCCGTTCTGACACTCACTGTAGACTATTACGACTACACACACACACAAAAAACAAAGCTAATCTGATTCGAATTCAGTGATTACACTATGACAGCGATATCTAAATACATTTAACAGTAATCAGGGTTTGCACACAAGCTTGTTCTCATACAGAGGCCAAAAAACATCTGCATGTTCATTCGTAGACCCACACAGTCTACAAAGATGCAAACCACAATCATTTAAAACTGGGTAAAAAAGTGGCAGCAAGACCCTGCACACTAGGATTGTTTAGGAGAGCAAAGATACCCTCATACACACCGCCTTCTCAACATCTTCACTACCTCTGGTTCTCATCAGTGTCCATCAGTTCAAAGCCACCAGTGTGTGGACTGATGTGTTTATGCATGAGTGTGTGTGCCTATGAGTTAAGTGGCGGCAGGCGGGCGGGAGGCTGTCAGACAGGGGACTAAGGACTCATAAACACAGCACCTCTACCAGGAACATATCAAGGTGTGTGTCTGTATGTGTGTATGTGTGCTACTGATGTTTCCACTGAGTGCTGACAAGCCCCAAATGGAGGCTAGATATACACCAGAGTAGATCCAACTCTCCCTGCCTGAACAGTACGGCTCTGTTTATACAAATACGTGGACTCCTGAGATATACGGGTCTTGCCTACACAAACACACAGACCACCCATTATCGCATACAGAATATGATATTTGTGTGCATCTGTTTTCATGCAAGTACGTTAATTTTGCAACTTGTATTCAAACTACTGTGAAGAGCCAATGAAGTTGTGGTGTATGGGTAAAAATGTGCAAAAATGTGACTCGTCAAATTTGACATTACACACTTGGACATTCGGTTCACAAGGATGCCTACAATGCTTATTCACTGCTGCCACAAAAGCTACAACTAAGACTGAATATCCGTCGCCTCATCACCCACAATGTAGAAGACTTAACAACTTCAGGAATAAAGTTCATCAGGAATAACCTTATACTGAGTCTGCATCACATACCAGGGAGTCTTGGCCTGTCTTTGAGCTCGCGGATCTCCAGCACCCGTTGGCTGTGCTCACGGTGTAGGATGTGAGGTGCTGCGATGTCATCCAGGGCGTAGTGTTGCAAGGGTGGAGGGGTTGGGTGAAGCTGGGCGGTCAGTGGCAACGGGTGGGCAGGGCTGTGTCGGGGAGCTGGGCTAATGGTACAAATCCGTTTTGCGGCAGGCTCCATAGCTACAGGTGGGCGTTCATGGAAACCATTCTCTTTAGCCCTGAAGAGGAGTCAGCAGTGACTTAATGTAGTTCTCAAATGAAGACTGTGTTCATGTATAGTCCTACCACATACTATAGGTCTTTTTTGTGCATTTATCTAACCTGCTGGGGCTATGTCTCTTGGTCCCAGGCTCTGGAGGCTCCATCAGCAGCTCAGAGGAGTCTGGAGAAGATGCCAGAGTGGTGCTTAGCAGGATATGCTCATGCTGGGACAAGTACTGAGCTGGGGTCTGCTTGGCTGCCCGTGCACAGTGGAGCAGCTCCCTCTGTAGCAAAGGGAGGTTTGCCTACCAAGAAAGAAATGATATGTGTGAAGTTTCATTATAATTTGCAGGTATTGCAATTCAAAGGAGAAATTTACTAAATATTGATTTTTTTAGAGCACTGATTTACCCATTTACCAAGTATTCATTCCAACGTCTTCTAGACTTTTGCCACTATTCTATCCTATATCAATGAGTGTAAATCATACTCATTCAAAGACAGAGGCAAACAGAAACAGAGAAACACCAGAAGACCTTATAGAGACAAACAGGAGGGGAGATCTGGACCAAACAGACCAGAACTGTCCTAGACAGACTACTTCCATGCTGCAACAGAGCTAAGAGACACAGTGCAGATCTGCCTCCTGGGGAAGACGCCTGGCTGGAAGAAAATTGGTTTTAAGGGGGGGAGTGACTCCTTGGGGTCTGGCTGTAAGGCTAGATCTGTGTCTGGGTGCTGTTCTGTGGCTGCCTCCAAGGAGGCTGTGGCTTTCCTAATTCAAATGAAAATCAGAGTTTTCTAAGCTGCAACTGATGTTGGTTACCAACCTCTTGCAAGCAGCATGTGTGCTGAGCATAATGTGTTGGTCAGAGCAAAAGTATGCATGATGATACAGAGGCTTAGAAATTTAGAAACATTTCAAAACAAATGATACACAGACTTCTCCCTAATTCCTCATCCTCTCAGTTTTTTGTATTTATCTGGGACTGTCTCCATCCAATCTTTCCATCTCTCTTTTGTTCCCTGCATTTCCCTAATTAGGAACAGACTTCAGTGTGTTTGCAATTACACCACTTCCTTGCTCCCTCTTCTCCCTCTTCTTGAGCAACCAACTAAATAACCAAACCATTCTCATTTTGTGATTGACCTCTTCCTATCACATAGCATTTTAAAACATCATTTAACAAACTCTGCAAAGACCTAGATCTTTCTTTTCCCCACTGAAACAAATATCCTTCTATGTCTCAGTGAGCTGAGGCTCACAGTATCGCTTGTACTTCTCCTAAAGATGCAGACACTTCTGCTTTATGGTCTACTCTCTATAATACCCCTGGGCTCTCTTGTTTCTGTTTCCCATGCTCCTCTGCATCCCTTCTTTCCCTGGGGCCCCAGCTAGCGGACACATGTGCTGTGTGTCAGTTGAGAATAGGGTTCTCTGGGCTTCAGAAGGGCGGATGCTAGATTGGCGGCGCCTTGGCAGCTGAATGCTCTTTTAACGGGACAACGGCTCCATATGGCACAGTGGAGACCATAAAAAAGGAAGGGAACACTTTATAGGCATGTTTCACACTTCCGAGTTCCCATGTTTCCCTCTCTCCATCTCATCCACTTCTCTCTCTCTTTTTCATTTTCTCACAGACCTTGCCCCATCTGCCCAATCTCTTTCTTAACAGAGACTCTCGAGGAGTTTAAATAAATTGTGAGAACCCCACACCCTTGTAATAAATCAGTAGAAAAATAGAAACAGAGGATTCTTATCTCAGCAACCCCACGTTCGCGAGTAAGCTAGTGTCCGCTCAGGTCCGAGTGACGTAAATTTCATCATCAGAGGGTAAGCGCAAGGATCCGTGCAGATGTCCATGTGCCTGCCTGTTTTTTGCGACCATGCGGAGTCGTCCGCAGAGAATTTACATTACAATGCACAAACTATACATGCTCCCCAGGCAGCGGACTTCAAAGAAGTATGACAGGAATTAATACTCGGGTGTCAGGCCTCTAGCTGCCCACAACAGAGTATAATCAAGGCTTTAGACAAACAGATGGAAGGGCTCCAAAGGTAAGCAAGAAGTAAGTGTGAAAAAAAAGCCATTTTTCGCTGCTTGAAGCACAGTCGGACAAGATTTGTGGGATGCTTTACTGAGGGGAGCTACTAAAAGTATACACTTGCAGACTTCCCTGGATACAAAGGGGCTCAAGAGACTGTTTAACACACACTCATCTGTTGCTTGTCAAGTTTACTTTGAACCTGAAATGGTCAATTCAATTAGCAAAACTACACTTAGGCAACAGCCTGACAGGCAACTTTACACCACGGGGTGTAAAGTTTAAACTTAACTGAAGGAGGAAAGAAAACTAGTGAGGAGAAAAAGGAACTACTCCCATGCAGAATTACACAAAGCAAATACAGAAAGATAGGAAAAGAGGGGTGGAGGTATATTTACCTTGAGAAAAGGAATAACAAAGGGTCGTAAGGGGAAGTTGGTGGCCTCCTGAAGCCGTGAGTGAAACTCCTCAATGGTAACTGTTGAATTCTAAAACACAGGAAAAGGGGAGGTTCAATTTAAATGCATTTCTACAAAATACTGCTTCTTTTGTTTTTTTCTTTAGAATGCCATCATAGAATTTACCACAAGGGCCAGAACTAGGCTTCGGACACTATCTCCAATCTCAGGAGAAATGTCGTTGCCAAACTGCTGCAGTGTGGTCAAGAAACGTTTCAGCTTGCTCAGCTGGCGAGCCCCACAGGTGGCCGGCAGCTGTTGGTTAGCCAGCGATGAGGAAGAGGAAGAGGATGGTCCGTTGCTGTAGCGCTGTGGTGGCGATGGCACTGCATTCAGGGTTGGTGGGGAATGATGATTCCCATTGGTCACTATGGAAGGTAAGAAAAACAACATGAAGAAAAGAGAGATCTAAATAAACCCTGCTGAGTGTGGTTACAAGCGTGTCTACAATTTTAGCTTATGAAAATGAATGAAGACTGAAGCGGAAACAAAAAGCAAAGTTGGAGAGGCAAATTCTTAAAGGAAGGATTTAATCATTATACTTACATGCTGTGGTGGAAAAAGAGGCCGGTCGTGGGCCACTGGGGTTGACAGAAGGTAGGGGTGGCATAGTGGAGCTGGCGCTGCTGCTGGGGGCTGATCTGGAATGAGTCTTAGCATCCACAGGAGAACCGGGCATGGCAGGGCTCTTCTTCTCTCTACTGTCTGCAGAGAGGAAAAAAGTAAGGTGAGGTGAGGGGATCGGAAACCAGAGGGTCTGTTGAACCTTTGTTTTTCTGTTAGCAAAGGAGTGAATCAAAGTTAAATGACTGCAACTTGCCATGGCATCCACATGAAAAATAAGAAAACATAAGCACAACTTTAACTTCCCCCCATTAGCTCAGTTGTTTAAATCAATCCAAAAGCTTCAAGTCTATTGTTACAAAACAAAACAATAATGCCCAGCCCCCTCTCCCCAACCCACTTTGCATGATACAAAACACACTGCCAGGGCACCAACCACCCTGCCCCCATCAAAGAGCCAGATGTCTGAAGTTTAGCCCTTCACTCTCACCCATTCAGATCAATAACAGAAGAAATGCTGAAGAAGGCTATTGTGTGGGAGTAGAATGCCTCCTCATTGAGCTCCCCAAGAAATAGGAGAGATAGAGAGAAAGGGACGGGGCTATTTCACGCTTTACTAACAAGATCGACAAAGCTTTTGAATGTTAAATGCAACTTCTCAATATGCTATTGACGTTGAATGAGACCACCAGATAAGGGGTATGGAGAAAGTGTAATGGCGGGGTGTAGTGGTGGGGAGATGTGGGATCAGGAGCTGTCTTTGTCTTTTGGAGAACCATGAGGGCCAGGTCCCATCTCCATTTAGAGTGGATCAGACTTTTCTAACAGCTTCAAGAATTGACAATTAATAGACAAGCATGGTCTCACAGGTCATAGGTTAGCAGAAAGCAGCTTTTAAATGTGGGTTCATGGTTTTAGGGCTTTGGACTCAATGGCACCTTTTATTTCTTTTTCACAGCTATGAACTCTGGATGGCCTTCAGCCACAAGGTCCTAGTTTATAAAGGCTTAAGTCAGAAGGTTTAAGCTGTCAGTAGGTAACTCAAAGAAAACTGAGAAGAAGCCCACTGCATGAATAAAAAGTACTGTTATGAGTGCAAAAAATGTGAAAGCACGCAGAAATAAATTGTCATGGATAAACAGAATATTTAAATTACAAAAACAAGTGAATCTGAATACAAAAGTGTCACTTTCCTGAAGTTTTGACAACAGATCTCTCAGCCCTTTTGCCTTTTTCTGTCCTATGTGCACTCTTTCTCAGTCTGCCCTATGCAACGCATCTGTCATGTCTGCAACTCATTATACAGCTTTGACTGTTCTTCCTTCTGTTTTGCAGTCCTCTTAAAACACTCTCCCTCTCTACCTCGTTCCAGCTCATCCTTTCTCAGCCCCTGTGGCCTGCCTGCCATCGCTCCACCTGTTCGCCAACATAGGGGGCAGGAAGGAGGGATCTATGCAGACATTTGGACTGTCATACCCACCACACACGCGGTCTGCCAGTGCACCGCAGGAAGCAGCCTGCAGCACGCACACACACCGGTTCCAAAGCTTCGCACACTCCATCCGTATGGCCAGGAAATTAGACTGACATCTCAATAACAGAATCAACAGGGCATATGGCCTCAGTGTCAACACTCTTACCAAGTAAACAACTTCATATACACACAAAAGCCAGGATTTGGGAATTCAGCTTGAAGTGCATTCACGAGTTCTTTGACATGTTGACATATCATCAACAATTAACCACTAGTTGTGAACAGTAGTTCAGATCCAAAGTGACAGCCATCCTTGTAAAAGCCAGACAGGTATGCGTAATTCTACAGAATATAAACACCGCAACATATTGTTTATATTCCTTACTGTGCGACTTTTTAACATGGAACAGAAACAAAGCTGCAGCAGTGTTCATGCAATCTTAAGATGTGGCACAGTCTGTTGTTAGCCGCGCCAGAGGTAACAGCCAAAACAGGAGACATCAGGTGTGTGTGTGTGTATGTGTGTACTCCTGACAACCCTTAGAGAATTGCCTCTGCTTGTCAATTAGACAGCACACATAGCTAGATGACTTCATCTGGCTTGCGAGCACCTGAGTCCATGGTATAGTCACAGGGCTGTCTGGGGAGGCAGCTGTCACAGCAGCCACAAAACGCATATGCACAGAGTGCACAAAGTGGCCTAATGTTAACTCAGGTGAATATTGGCTTAGAGGAGGATGTGGGGTGTTTGTCTGGTCTAAATGCCACCTGTCATCCTTGCTTTAAACGAACAAAGGGAAGGTACACAAAGCTCCTCACCACACATCAACAGGATTACATGGAAATGCCACAATGAATAGGTAATACTTTTGAAAAAAGGGGATAGCATTGTTACCAATGCTTACTAAATACAAAACTGGGTACTCCACCAACTCATTTCTAGATGATATAACCAAAAAAGGATTATACGTTAAACTCACACCATATTGTGCTGCTGTTTTTCTGTCTCGTGTCTCCTCACACAAATAGCCTAACATATCATTTTATAATCTTGCAAGTTCCACGACCTTACGTATTTGCTTTCTACAACAGTTGTTATCACAGGGATGGAAAACTAAAATGCATCTGTGGTGATGGCTGTTGCTAGCCAGGTGTTCCTTGTTTGTTCAGCTTCAGGTGACGCTCATCTGCATTAAAACATTCAGCTGACTTTAATTGCTGCCTCTGCAGGTGATGATTCAGAATGAGGCTCAGAAAGAGAGGGAGAGAGAGCGGGACAGAGAAACATAATGTGACTATTCCTGTTGAGCCACTGCTGTGAAAGCAATCCATTAACTAATGAAACTGGAAATGAAAAAACAAATACATTTCCAAGAACATTTATGGACCTTCTTACTTAAAGAAGGGATGGATAAGCTGAATAACGAGTCCACAGAAATAAATCACACTTGATGTGATGTATAAATAAATGGGTTCAGTGTAAGGGTTTATTAAGCTCATGTTTTAACTCTGAAGTCTAAACTCCCTGTGAAAGGCTGGCAGCTGTGAGCCGTGTGTGTGTGCCGCTGTGTGACAGTGTGTGTACTCGAACCGTACTGCTCTCTGTCTTGTCACTGTAGATGAGGTGAGAGAAGATGTAACACAGGCCAGACTAATTTATCAGTGAGCAGAAAGAAAATTTGTGGCATGTGCAATGATACAAATATGTGGGGTCAGGAGACGCACATGTTATCACAAAAAGACACGCCAATAAAAATAACCTTATCAAATTATAAAATCACTTTTTTTTTTTCAAGAAATGCTGCCAAATGTCTCAAATATGTGCTTTCTTATCAAGAGTCAGACAAGAAGACATTAATAGGATGTTTAGTCCAGCTGCGTGTGCTACCTGTGAGAAAGAAAATCAAGCTTATCACCCTAGTTTTGTATGAAATGCCTTACAACTCATAAAGCATGAACACATTGTAGTTTTTGACCAAAAATAGTATGAATGTAGCAACTTACGAGTCATATCAAAGTGAGGACACTTCCCTGACTTTGTGCTGACATCTAGCAAGGCAGCAAATGTAAGAGAACTTGAGCAACTACAACTTGATTAGCTTCCTTTAACCTTTTCTACTCTTTGTCTCAAGCATTGCTAGAAAATACTGCACTAAATGAAATCTGTAACTCAGTTAAACAGCACACAAGTATAAAATGTCAGCATATTTCTGAAATGCCATTTCTGAAGTCATGAAGCAAAAGGATAACCCATACTTTAAAGAACTGACAGAGGCTTAGTATTCA
>VUQS01026104.1:14870-28477 GCA_015108495.1 Heterochromis multidens | reverse complement strand
GGATTATTGAGCATGCATCAAGAGCTCCCTTCAGATGGCTCAGCTCCTCACCCTCTCTCTAAGGCTGAACCCAGCCACCCTACAGAGGAAACACATTTTTGCTGCCTGTATTTGCAACTTAATTCTTTGGGTCACTACCCAGAGGTCATGAGCATAGGTGAGGATTGTAAAGTAGACTGAATGGTAAATTGAAAGCAATGCTCCGCCTTCCCATCACTTGTGAACAAGATCCTGAGATACCTGAAATCCCACGCTTGAGGTAACAATTCTTCTCCAACCCAGACGAACCAATCTATCATTTTTCAGCAGGGGGACCATGGGCTCATACTTGGAGGTGCTGACTCTCACCTGGCTGCTTCACACTTGGCTGCAAACTGTTCCAGCATGCGGTGAAGGTTCCGCTCCAATGAAGTTAACAGAACCAAGTCATCTGCAAAAAGTAGGGTGCAATTCTCAGGTTTTCAAACAGACACCCTCCTCACTCTGGCTGCACACTGAGATGCTGTCCTTGGGTATCACAAACATGATTGGAGATAAGGGGGAACCCTGGAGGAGTCAAACTTCCACTGAAAATGTGCTTCTCTTTGTGCCAAGCCTGTGAATACTTTGGTCTCACTTTGGTTACACAAGGACCCCCAAACACAGTTCTCCTGCAGTATCATGCATATGATCCCAAAGGGAAACAGGTTGGAAACCTTTTCCTAGTCCATAAAATGCATATAAACTGGATGGTCAAACTCCCATGAACCCTCCAGAAGTCCAGCAAAAGTAAAACACTAAATATAAACAGAGAAAACAAAATGTGTACCTTCCTAGTGAAAGGTCAATGACAAAACAGGTTGAGAAAAGTTTGACAAGTGTGACAAGTAGAGTAAGACCATTCAGATACCAACTATAATAACAAATGTCTTATTTAAAAACACACTAGGTATAAACATTTTTGCTACTATAAAAAAAAATTCAGAAAATTTGAACAACTTTATTAGACACAGAATGTCATTACATCACGAATGTATATCAATTACCCCAAAATAAAAGTTTTTATTTAGTCAACATGGGATTCCAGTAAAGGCACATGGACTGCATTTACAAAGCACCTTATCAACCACTCAAAGCACTTTGACACTACCAGCTACATTCACCCATTTAAAAGGACATATGACACTTACTTTATTTTTGGGGGCAGTTTTTGAGTTCAGTATCTTGCCCACGGACATTTCAAGTATGTGGACTACAGGAGCTAGGAATCACACTGCTATGCAACCAATGAACCAACATAAAGTTGTCTGAACCTGAAATTCAGTTCCTAAGTTCTCAATGTATCAGGCTGAACTTTACAGAAATGTGTATGGAATATTGTAAAACATTTGACTGGATGATTCTTCTCATATACATTCTGTATATACTTGTGATCCTCATGTGTCCCATATGCCGGCCTTTGCCAAAGATGCATTCTGCTAGTCTGTGTTTGTCTGAGAGGAACAGAGAAGACAACATCTCTTGTGCATCTTGTGCATGCCAGCATAGCAGCAACACATGCTTTCCATTCTAAATCTGTATCCAGCTCTTTGTGTGTTATTCTAAATCAGCCAGTGGTACTCTGCTGTCAAGACGCAGCCTGTTCCCACTAGATTGTGCACACTTTCTTCAAGATCCAAGAACCTTTATTTCCATAGCAACTATGAATCAAAGTATAAACACAACATATGTATATGTGTCAGCTGGGCTTACAGCAAGAAAAGATTAAAGCAACATGCCTCCACAAGACCACTGTTGCCTCATGGCCATTTAAACAAAGACTTCTGAACTTGAGTTTATTTTTCATAAAAACCACAGTCTGAAATTTATAATAATCACATGCTGTAGATGAAATGAAATTGTTAATTCATTGAAGAAACATCAACATGTAAATTGATTCAGTAAACAAAATTAATAACTGGAATCTAGCTGTTGTCTTGTGTCTGTGTGTTATGTCCATATGTATTCTTGAGGCTGTGATTTCTTTATTCATTAAACATTGAATGCTGCATTTTTCACTTTTGTAGGAATACACTTTTCATCCCTTTAACTTGGCTTGTTGGTGCATGAAAGCACTGCCATAAAAATGTATTGCAATATGTTAGATCATGTGTTATATTAAAAAAAACAAAACAAAACATGGCACTCTCTTGCAAGGGAAAAAAACCCCAAAACAAAAGCAAACTTGCCCGTAAGTGCTACTGGAATTCAAAAGCTCCACATGGTACATGTCATTCATGCATTCTAAGGTTATTTCAACGAAGTCTGCAATGCAACTAATATATATTTTAAGTTTGTAAAATAAGGCAATGCTAAGGCAATGCTATAGTTGGGGAAACTGTGGTTACATATCAGTTGCAACCAGGCCTGCTACAGAATGCAAACTTTAGTCTCCCTTATTGAAGTGCCCAGCCATCCACCCAGCCTCCACCCCATTATTTTCTGCTTTGCTAGGACCCACATGCAGCACTGGCACTGAACATTGGCAGCGTACGTACATAAATAGATTCTGGGCTCCCCTAACAGATATCCCATTAGTTTACCTTTTACAGCCAATACATCAAACAGCAAGGGAGCCCAACTGTCTAAAAAACGACATTTTATTGTGACTTCAGCATATCCAAGCCTTTGGCTAGCACTTGCTATTGCATTCTTGACAACAAATCATTTTATAAATGCTGTAAGCTAAATTGTGGTCATGTCAGCACCAGCAAACATGCTCTGCGTTTACTGATTTAAATTGGTCCGTCTTGGATGAGTTGTATGGAACTCCAGAAGGGACATAAGGTCATATTTTTACCCGAAATCCTGTTGACAAGTTGGGGAAAACACTTGTGGTATCTGAGTGCCCCCAAGCATGTGGATGCAGTTTTTTTTTCTAAACAAGAGGGATACAGGAACTAATTACAATTTTATATGAAGCTTCACAGTATATGCATATGCACATTATTCAGTACTTTTGTTTACCACAAACTGCATAGAGTGGTTATGACTTTTTTTCCCTTGTTCTTCAGGTGAAAAGGTTTGTGAGCATATAAAGTTCATTTGCTGAAGTAAATTGAAAAACAAAAAGGTCCCGTCCTGTCATTGTTTTGTATTAACTTACCCCTTCAATTTGGTTTAGGCTCTTACATTAAGATAAAAAAGAAGGTGGCAAAGTTATTGCACAACTCTGCCTTTGTACATCAGTTTAATATATATAATACCGAGCACTACAGGGCATATCTCACAGTCCTGTTTGAGAAGACAAACAAAGATGTGCTAACGGCTGTCAGCCAGGACACCAGATTAAAACAGCTAAAGTAATGACTGTGTGTTTAATCTGTACACACTGCAGTCAACTAACAGTTTGTGCAGCTACTGAAGCAAAGTATTAATAGTATATCATCTGAGGTAATGGCTTATTTTCACAGTTTATTATATCAACAGCGATATTATTCCTTTCTTTGCTGTTGCTCAACCAGGAGAGTGCTGCTATTCCAGCCAGGCTTTGCTTTGCTTTGGTTGTTTACCTTGTTTTACTAGATTTTAATGGACTGAGTGTTTCTCTCCAGCACCTGAGCTGTAGTTTGTATTTTACCTTTACAGTGTTATTGTCTGTTCATAATTTATTGATTTCAAAGCACTTTAGCTGAACTTCATGAAATGAATCACTAACTTCATAATTGTGGGGTGTAGTGTAACATAAGTGCTCTTGTTTTTTCCTTATGAGATTATATTATCCATTGCCCCTTCTAAGTTAGGTAAATGTGCATGTTCCTATACACCATAATACATTTTAATGTTTATTTTGTCTTATTTTTTGCATCTTAGCGAGCGCAACAATGCTTTGTAAAAACTGAGCATGGATGATGTTTGTTTAGAATAATTTAGAATTGCAGAACTATAGAATTTAGCCTGATTTAGCCTATCTGCTACAAGTCAGATATACTTTACCTTACTGCTCACCTCTTTGCATAACAATCCATCGTGTATAGATTTGGGATTTTTTTCCCCAGCTTCAAGGCAACCAGTGGTTTGCACTTCATTTGCATTTTTCTGAGGTGTGAAAATCAGCTTGCAGAACCTTGAAACTTGCTGGAATAACTGTGCATAATCCATTCTAGTTGAAGCCATGTCTGCTTTTACAATTTTACAACTTATTGTTGTGTTGTAATGGAGCGAAGATTTTCAAATCAATTTGCACTCACTGATACATGGCCACACAATGATAATCTAACACCAGTAGCAGGAGAAATTTTTTGAACCGATTGATTACCCATCTCAAAAAATCTTTGGGAGTCTTTTTTTTTTCTAGCTGTAAAGAAATAAATGGATGTTGATAGATGCTTTGGGGTGGGAAGACATGAAAGAAAGAAAACCACTTTATAAACAAAGGGTTGTCATTTTTTCATACTCGCAGTGCGCAGAGGGGCTCTTTGGAGTCAAGGGCAATGATGACTGCAAATGAGAAAAAAGCCTATGCACACTGAACATTTAATAATGTTTAGCCTTCATTGCAGCATTGAAATATAAATGCAGACATTTAGGTAGCACACAACACAAATTAGTTACCAGTGTTTATAGAGGAAGGTGCAACTGAAATCACTCAGGCAATCAATGAGAAGGCACTTTGGCTTTGCTGAGAGTGGAGGAAATTCAGATTTTTTTTTCACGAAAATGCAATTTTGTGATTTGGTTCACAAAAATGTGGTAAGGAAATAGGTGTCTGTAGATGCAACTAAACTGTCCTTCCAGCATTATTTTCCTTCCAGCTTTGTCCGTGCAGAACATGGCTTTTGAGCACCTGCCCAATATAGACTAGCAAGCAAAGCACAATTACTCAGAAAAGATGTATATAAAGCTATTTATTTGTTCTTTTGAGTTCAAGTCCTGCTCTAATCAGTGTCATCCTATTTAAAATAATCCAGAGTGCTATCATACTATGGTTTTCTGAGTAATATACAAAATTGACAACTTCGGATTCAGCATGTTTCTCCTATAGCTTTCAGTTAATGCTGACTGCATAAACACATCTACAGGGTAAATACAAGTGTTAAACAACAAAACATGTATTGCCTAAAATGATTTATTGATTGCATTTAGCTTGCTGGTATAGGCTTTGACATATTTGATAATTCTGTTTGCATGAACCACATTGTTGATCTTGCAGTCTGTAAGTATTCTCTGTCCCTCATCATCCTCAATTATTTGCACATCTCCATTTTATGATAGGCCTCTGAAAATACTCTTAGCAGTTTGCTTGCACTGTATAAAAAGCGAGGTATGTGGGTGGAATATGTGGGAAAATATATTCAGAAACTTAACACAGTACATTTCTAATACCTTTTAGGTTGTTTGTGTTATACTGTTTTCCTCCTGATATTGTCACATTCGCAAGTGACACATCTAACTTCATCAGGAAACTATTTTTCTCTTTAGCTCACATTTACAGTGCATTAGGTATAAATCCCTCCACAATTCTCAGCAAGACTTCCTCGTTATAAGTTAAAAAGTTAACGTTAAGAGTTTACCTGTAACCTTCAAAACTCCAGCTAAACTCAGCATCCTCTAACTTTATGGAAGTTTTAAATGCCTCTGTTAAATCATTCGAGTGTTTGTTATACACTGTGTGATGTATAAAATTATGAATACATTACAACCATAAATACAGTACTGTGCAAAAATCTTGAGTTACCCCTCATTTCTTTGTGTTTTTCAAGGAACCAGACTTTCTTGTAATTTTTAAAGTGATCTTGAGCAATAGTCCTCCAAGCTTTCTGAAGGTCTTTCCCATTTTTTCTTTGGACATTTTTTCACTCATTTTCAATCCAGTTGTACATGACCATTTTCCTGAGAAATATTTTTTGTTTGTTAGGCCACTTAACACTGACCATCATTCAAGCATAAAAAAGGCACCTAATTTAATGAATGAACCAGTGTTGTGTCTACTCATAACAGACAACTTCGCAAAGAACCAATTTTAAATTATATCTTTAGGTTCTATGTTACTAGCAGCCCGTTGCAAAAAACAGTTTCCTCCCATATCTTTAGTTGAATCCATTACAAATCCCAAAGATAATATAGTTTGACAAACATAAAATAGTATTTTTGCATCAACAAGGTGATTCCCAAAGAGGTATTAGCCAAAAATGTGGCATATCTCAGCATGGTGTGCAGTATGTCCTTAAAAAATCTGAGGAAACTGAGCAAGCGGAGGAGCAGCTATCTATAGCAGAGCAGATGAACAATATCTGAAAGTCATGTGCTTAAGAAAAAGGAAAAAATCCAACAAAGACCTGACACAGGACCTGAGAGATACATCTGGCCCTCAGTCTCAGTGGAAGGGTGGCTGTCAAGAAGCTATTCTTAAAGAAAAGAAACATGTAGAAAAGGCTGAGGAATGCCAAATGACACAAGAACTAAACTGAAAATCAGTGGCAACAGGTCTGGAGTGATGAATACAAATTGGAAATTGTTTTATTCAAATCAAAATGTACAGAGGAGGTCAGGAGAGAGGAAGAAAAATTAGTGTCTACAGCCATCTGCCACTCATTGCCAATGCAGTAAAAGCACACCTGGATGGAAAAACGCACAATGGAACACTATCGCCCATGCACTGGTTCCAGAGCTGGACCTGTGTGGGATCATCTTGCCAGAGAATGGAACAAAAGGCAGCCAACATCCAGAGAAGAGCTTTGAACGTCCTTCAAGAAGCCTGGAGAACTATTCCTACTTAAAGAAATTACAAGAAAGCTACCTAGGAGAGTTCAGACTATGTTGAAAAGTCATAGTAAGTAAGTCTAATGTTAAACTCAATATAATTTTAATATGAAACTCCACTAACGTTCACTGACTTCAGACTACCACTCGGAACTGAACTCAGGAGAGAAGTGACAAGATTCACAGTTGCTCAAAGAGATTAAAGTATTCCTGAAACATGAGTAATATACATAATGTACAGAAAGTCATAATCAACCCTCCAGGGTAGCCATCATGGTGCCAATGTGTCCATCTGAGCAAACAAAGCTGTCATATTTATAGCAGCCAGTGTTAATATGTAGAGGCCTTATCTGGCAACAGTGACAACAAGATATGTGTGTATTCTATTTTGAAGGTAAAATTATGCTGCTGGGCAGAAGTGGGTGTTTATCACACACTGCTGCACATAATGTTGGCCTGAAGGTCCATCTCCCCACTGTGCTTTTTAACTCAAGGACTAACAGGAATGGGAAAACTGAAATTGAAGGCAGATAATAAAACTGTTATACTATCATGGACAGGGGAAAAATATTAATGAAAGCACATCAGAAAAAAAAGTGCTTGTGGCGAGTTTAGAAATGATTTGAAGTTTGAAACAATGTTTGACAAAATGGGGAGAAATGACCTTGAAGCAGCTAAAGTCAATTTTGCACCTGCATTTTTATTTGTACTTTGCATAAGGTCTTATTATGCTGCCATGCCTCAAAAATATGTTTTCCCCTGAATTACACATTATCTTCGGACTGTCGAATTGTGGCTTGCAGCTACCACCTGTATTTATTTTTCATCTAGCTGCATCACAAAAATACTCCTTCAAAAGCAACAACAAATATGGTTGTGATTTACTTCTTGCCCAGACATATTTCATTCCCCCTGTGTGAGAAAATCCAACCCTAGAGAGATTCCTTTAGAGCGGGAAACTTTCTTGTTATTTCTAGTTATGTGTAGTTCAATATTCCAATCATTAGACATTATGCTACTCTAGTGTGCAGAGCCAGGACTGCACACAAAGCAGGAAGTGCCTGAACCTGCTGTGGGATTAAAAGCAAGCTTTGCATAGCTAAACAGTGAGATCCCTTGAAGCTGCCAGTCCTTTCCGTGTGCCAACTTCATAAATCAATACGGACATCAAATGTGACAGCTATAGATTTAACAGCTTCGCCCAGATTTCAAAGAAGAAAGTTCACTTCACTGTAGTTACCTTCTTTTCCTCTTTGGTGCCCTACCCCAGTAAAGCATTATCGACTGTGTCGACTCAGTTTGAACCAGAGTTGCTATTCTTTCCCCAATCTCCACTCTTTGCTTCACTTTGAAATTATCAGCATTTGTAGCTCCTGCAGCTCCTTTTCAATGGTGACAGGGTTCTTTGATAATATTATAAACATGTTATCTATTGCACATCTCTTTTACATGCAATTTTCTCACTCTCAGATTCCCTAAACTTCAGTTATCCTGTAATAAATTTGGGGTGAGGGAACATAGTCCAGCAGGAGTAAAGGAAAAAGGGGGAGAAGAGATTACTAGAGCTGCTTGTAGAATTTTAAAGATCCATTATCTCAAACTGGCCTGATTTAATAAGCACTAGGGAACACTGAAGTATTAAATCTATCAATGCTTTAATGAAAAATTCACCTAAATTATGTCGTTTTCAACTGAAAGTCTTCCTCTGATTCCACACAATCCACCCTGAATAATATGAAATAAGTGAGGCTATAGGGGGCACAGAGACAAGACATATTTCCAAATCTGGGAAAAATGACTGGCTTTCTTTGCTGATTCAGCCAAGTTGCCACAGAGCTGATTTCATAACGATGTGTATTTCCATGTGTTTGTGTCAGCAAAGATGGGAACCATAAAATAATTGCTCCAATCCTTTATGGTCGTCTGTGAGGAAATATTAATTTTTTTGCACCACTGGCAAATCGTGCATCTTGTCAGCTGTGAAACATTTAAATCATACCCTAGTCAAACAAGCCCTTTCATTACCTGCTGCTGTACTGTTATGTATTTTTCTTGTCTTCTTTTCCTTGGCCTTGAGATCTGCAATATTACTGCAGAAGAGTGGACTGTACGCCCACACTCCTTTACATAAATGAAATAGTCTCATTCACAGCTGACAAGCAATCAGTATATAATTCTACACTGCAGACCTGTCTCAACACAAATTTTATAGTCAGTCATTAGAAATGTATCAGTTACTGAAATTTTGTCATATATACAGTACATATATATATATATATATATATATATATATATATATATATATATATGGTAAAAACTGTTTTAATACAAAGCCAGCTCCTGTTTCCATAGTTCATCAATTAGGCAAATTCGTCCTTTCTGATTAGTGTAGTGGCGGTACTGTTGGGCCTCAAAGAGAGATATGTTGCTCTAATGAGGGCCACATTCAGCCCGGAAGCATTTTTCCTTGAAACAGTCTGAAGTAGGGTGCAAGATGCTTTTAAGTGCATTTTTTGTTATGGGGCACACTGTAGAAAAAAAAAGTTGAGAAAAGTTGAGAAAACTCAAAATATTAAGGGAACATGATTCAATAGCTTTTTAAGTTTTGTCAACTTCTGACTGTTTTTGTTTACTTTACTGAGATTTAGCACATTCACCTAACAAGCTGGTCCCAAGCCTGAAAAAGTGGGGTTGCATCTTTGCCAAACAAATACGCAGATCAAGCCACTGCAGGAAATAAAAGAGGAGTTGAACGTTGTAAAGGCAAAGTTGAAGTTGAAGCTAGAATTTTATTTGGAAATCACAGTTTTTTGTAATTAGGTGAACAAGAAAATTCAAGTTGCCAGAACTCTGTCTAAACGTGTAAATCTCAGTAAAGTCAACAAAAACAGTCAAAAGCTGAGTAAACTTAGAACGTTATTGAAACATCTTGCCTTGATATTTTACGTTTTCTCAACTTTTTTTTTTTTTTTTTACAGTCTATGTCAGGCATTTCACCCCATCAGCAGTGACATGCATGTAAACTCTGCCACATTAAAAAGACAGCACACCCATAGAACGTGCTACCAGCAAACTAAGCTTGACGCTTCAAAGTCGACAAATCAGTGAATAGTGTTGCAATGGCTACGTCCACTACTTTTGTACTCTATTCAGTGCCAATGGCAAAGACTAAACTCAGGACATAAACAACATTCTGTTGTAAAAACATGACAAAAATCAAAATGTGAAGTTTAAATCATATAAGGTTTCGCAAAGGATGGTGAAATGTAACTTAACATTTAGTCATAGAATATGGTATTATAGCAGTGTCTGTCTATGTGGTGTACAAAAAAGTGCCATATTTTGGAAATATGTATGTATTTCTAATTTCTAATTCAAATGCACAATTTAAATCACTTAAGGTTTTGCAAAGGACTGTGAAAACTGTTAATTTGCATCATCTTCCTGATGAAGGTAGAATTGAATATACAGAATTGTCACAGTATTTGTATTTTTTTGTTCTGTTGTGGTTAAGCAGATTCAAATGTTAATTTAAAAATGATGGTGAGAAATACACTAACAACAACAAGAGAAATTAAAAGATCTTCAGATATGTCATGACAGAAAATGGAAGGTTATAGTTTTATTTTTAAAATTTGTATTCATTTTTAGTATGATGATGTTATTTTACTGAAAATGAAAGAATTAAATCTTTCCTTTTTTTAATTTTGAGAATTGAGTGTAAATTTGGATTTTGTATGCAGTTCTCACATTGTCAGAGTCCTTAATCTCTTCTTCACGGAGCCAAAATAGGATGTGACTTTCTATTTATTATCTACAAACCTGCTGTGGGCTCCGAGTCTCCTTTACTTGCCAGTAAAGTGAGCCTGCTCCTGTGATTGCATGGAGTGTATTTCGGTCTGTAATGGCTTTAGAAGTCACCCGACAGCAGAGTAGCTTACAGGTGCATCACAGACTTTGAACATCTAATCAAAAACATCCAGTTGTCTTTATCCCTGCATCCTGCACCTCTAAAGTTAGAGAATCCTGGATTATTTAGTCGCATCTACTTTAGTCCTAAGAATAAGGATGAGGTTTTTCTCTTTTGGACAGTTACGAGTCAAACATTCTTGAGACATTCACAATATTTTCTACTCTGTCAGCTGATATAGATGTTTCATCAGCTCAATAATCTGTGAACAAAATGAAAATGACACTTCATCCTCTACTCTTTATCTATTCATGACTACAGATACTTTCTTCCTGGTATAGTAATGGTGAGTAAAACTAAACCCCTGCATCCAATTTATGTCTCACTCTGAATATGCAAAATTCTCATGATATTTACTTATGTTATTTTGTGTTCTGTTACAGTGGTTGAGCAAATGCAAATGTTAATAGAAAAATCTTGGTGAGGAATACATCAACAGTAAGAAGCACCAAATGACGAGGGAAATAAAAAATATATAAAATGATCCCTCACAGGTGGGATTGTGTTTGTGAGAAAGACTCTTTGCAAAGACTGTGTTAAGCCAGCAGCACCACTGGGGTGGGCACCACTGGTGAGGCATGGAGCCCCTGCAGGTGGGGAGCAGACAGCCAGGTGAAAAATATGAAGTAAAACTACATTCAGTTAAAATGATTATTTTGATTGATAAAAATTGTAAGGTACTGGGCATTGCAGAAAAGTCTGAGAACCACTGGTACAGTATGAGCCAATTCTGTTTTATTTTGACAGTATGGTTAAAAGATTAGTTCAAGCAAATAATAATAACAGAGCTACAGCTGGAATCATCCACCAAGAAGAATGCCCTGCAGGTATAATATGTAACTGCTTTTCTCTAACCTTCATACATACATTATCCCCAGGGGCTGAAGTGGGATAGAGCAGATGGGGGAACCCTAATTTCTGGTGTAGCAGGGCAGTGGGAGAAAATGACTTCCTTAGAAAATAAGTCACTATAATAAAAATAATTTCTATTGTGAGCTCCAGTAGATTTTCTTTGTTGACAGGCTATGGTCAACTGACATATGCTGCTACTGCTGCTCCTCTGAGGTTCACTGCTCCTTGTGGATTTAGCCAATTGAATTGAACAGTCTATAAGCAGCCATTACATGAGCTATTATGGCTGTATTCCAACCTCTAGCAACTATAAAGCTAGTATAAAGGTGGAATTTGTCAAGTGTTAAGAACATCATCAGATTAAAGTGAAATTGATTCCTCCAACCAAAATTTCCTGTTTCTGTCACTTGCTGAGTAGTCCTTACCATTAAAAATAATATCTCATCTTCTCCTCCTGTCCTCTATTTCTTAAATTCATCTCTGAGAAGTTATCACTCATTAACCTTTTTTTTTTCTTTTAGAAAATACAGCTTCTCTAGGCCAACCTATAGCTTGCAGACACAATGTGATCTAAACTGCACAGGAAAAGTGTGGTGACATCTGTTAAGCTGTTTGAAACAATACATTTGAAATGCCCTGCCACTTGAAAAAGTTACTCCATTTACATTATGCTTGCTCCCCCGTCTGTAGTGCTAGCTAGATGTTAACATACCGCAAAAACTTTGTTGACAACTGCTGCATGAACGCATAACAGGGGCATAGGCTGTGTACAGGGATGAGAAAGAAAAAAGAATGTGTGCAGGCAGGACCATATGGTAACTTCATTCTCTCTAAGGTATCAGCTGGAAGGATCACCAGGATGCAGCACATGAAAAATGAATTTGCTTGACAGTATTTTGTATTAAACTGCCTATCAGATTGAATTACTCATACCTGCAGGTGCCAGAATGCCGTTCCAGATCATTCTGGGCCACTTTAAGCCCCCATTATATCAAATATTTCCAGCAATGTTAAAACCCACAGAAATCAGTAACTTTATTTAGTGTAATGGTCACCTATCAGGGTTCATTGTATCCCCTTTTCTCATGCCAGTCACGGAGCTAAAAAGAACCTTATTCATATAATATCACAACAATGTTAAATTTACTAATAACACTATTTTTTAGTAAGACTTTTCAGACTGTGAATAACAGTGCTGGGTGACACCATGATTGAATTCATCACTTTATCTTAGCAGCTGTAGCTGTATCGATAGACAGCTTATCTACTGCTAAGTTTGCAATTAATGTGACATTACAAAACAATAATTGCAGTTATTTGATTTTGAATAAAATGACACAGAGTGAGGATATGAGGCTAAATGTACCATGAATAAAACTTACAATACTGTACCTCAGTCACCATGAGTGGTGCCTCATATCAGATTGACTGTTGTTTGAAGAGCAGTCAAACAAATGACACTGAAATTATACATTTGCTGAGGCAAAGAATAAAGCCTTAAGCAAAGTCATAGTGGGTACGTTTAACCTCTTATTTTAAATTCTCACTGCTAGATTGGTATGGAAGCAAGTAAAAAAGTACAAAACTTAAAAAAAAAACCTACTAGTCTTATGTAAGTGATATGTAATCCTCATATCACTGTAGACCATATGTTTTTTAGAGAAATAAAAAACAATTACAATTTTGTTTACAATTTGTGAGGGGGATATGCCTGAGGAAGGCCGTGTTGTTACTGTTATAGCCATACTATTGATTTATTCAGGTACTTCAAAAGGAATTTCACAGCTGGAAAGCGAATTATGTCATAAAATTAGAATGTCGGTGTAGTGGAAAGGTGCAATTATTTTCTTCCGAGGCTGCTCCCTGGGAGGTGAGCCTCTTGAAGAAGACATCAGCTGACTGAACAAGGAGCAACATGAAGGGAGGTACTTCATACAGATATATATATATATATATATATATATATATATATATATATCTGAAAGATAGATAGATATATAGATATAGATATATATAGATATAAATATAGATATATAGATATAGATATATATAGATATAGATATAT
>VUQS01026104.1:4739-14850 GCA_015108495.1 Heterochromis multidens | reverse complement strand
ATAATCATAAAAATCCTTTTTAAAAACTTCCTTTTGGAGGAAAAGTCTCTGTTTTTTCTAAGATGTTAATATGATGGTGGAGGACTGCATCCTCCCTTTGACATAATGCTATACAAAAAGAGAAAATGAAACACACTGGTTAACATACTGGAAAAGTTACATTTTAAAATGTAAAAGGTTACAGTTTATTTACTACTTATATACAAATCTAATACTGTACATTATGCAACCATATCTGCTGGATGACGTTTTCACAGGTTTGAGCATTTCAGTGTTATTAGGAAAACTTTACACTGTACGGAGTGAATTATGATGAAGAACAAACTAAAACAAGAAAACCAATCAAAAACAATACTTAACATATAAGATATTAACAACAATGGCAGCAAAGGAAAAGCAAAAGGGGTAAAATATTGAATAAAGTGCTGTGCAAAATTCTTGAGCCACCCCTCATTTCTTTATATTTTGTTAGGAAAATAGATTCAATAGTTTATTAAAACAGTCAAACATACATGGAAATATGGTATATAAGGTAAAAACAGTGTCTGTACAATTCTAACAAGCTTGAAAGTTAATACCTGGTATGACCACCTTCATTCTTCAGCACAGTGAACTCTCCTAGGCAAGCTTACTTGTCATTTCTTTGACTAGTCTTCAGGAATAGTTCTCCAAGCTTCTTGAAGGACATTCAAAGCTTTTCTTTACATGTTGGCTACTTTTTGTTGTGTTCTGTCTCAGGATGATCCCACACTGCTTCCAGTCCAGTTCTTGTGTAATGTGGCACCTCAACCTTTTCTCCCTGTTTCCCTTCCTTAAGAATGGCTTCTTGACAGCCGCCCTTCCCCTGAGACCATTTCTGATGAGGCTTCAGCAAACAGTAGATGGATCAACTGAAGGGCCAGATGCATCTCTCAGGTTCTTCATTTAACAATTTTTCGGCTAATATCTCTTTAGGAATCACCTTGTTGGTGCCAAAATACAATTTTATGCCTGTGAAAATGTGTTATCTTTGGCAGTTTTCGTAGTTTCAACTAATTATGCATTTTTGTGACAGGCTGTTAGTAACAAAGTGCCTAAAGACACAATTTAAAATTGGCTCTTTGCTAAGCCGTGTGTTACTGTATATGTTGACACAACACTGGTTCATCCCTTGAGACATTCTGAAAGCCTGAAGAACTATTCAAGAACTACTCAAGACCACTTTAAAAATTACAAGAAAGTGCAAGCAAAATATAAAGAAATAAGGGCTGGCTCAAGAGTTTTGGATAGTACTGATATGGCAAAACATTCCTTCATGACTAAAAGGTACAAAGCAACAGACTGAATGTTATATTTTATAAACTTGTTACTTAAAAGTATCAGATGTAGTAATCACCAACATCAGCATCAGCAATGGAAATATGTTAATCTTGCAGCCTTAATGCAAGGCAATGGCTTTGTTGATGTCACAGTAAACAACTTGTTTAGGTGTGCCTTATGGTTAACATACTCTAGGCTTTTGCTAAGTTTACAAATGCTTGACAGTTTATAGTCTACATCAGATGGTTTCATGCAATTAACTAAAATCAGCCAAAAGGCTTTCCACCGTGAGGCACAAAGCATACAACAATGGTGCTTGTAACCTAGCAACACCTCACTGCAAAGATTTAAGTCTGCTTTGTGTATATTGTCACGGATCTCAGACACCTCTAACTTGGCAATGTGTCAAAATGTTTCTTAAAAAAAAAAAAGAATGTCTGAACACAGACACATCCTGGGGAAGAAGCTTTGGTATCGTCTGTGTAGTGACCTTTTGAACAAATATGTGAATAAAGATATAGTGTTGAAGTCCTGATCCTGATTTCACTTTGTTGAAGTGGAATTAAGACAATGAAACCAGGGTAGTGCAAAGAAGGAAAACAGCAAAAAAGTCTGAAATATGTTAAAATACATTCTGCATCACTTTAATGGCTGAAAGAATTGGACAGGAGATTCATATCTTGCACCATGCAGCCCTGCTCATCATGTTTTTTGTACTTTTGGTGGGTTGTGAAAGACAAAAATGAAAAGAGATCAAGCCCACATAACACTCAGTGGGAGTTACCCAGTGATGTTTACAGGCTCAATATCAGCCTGTGCTGAATGTTTTGAATCCACAAGGGGTTTACTGAAAGAAACTGTTTCATTAACACACCACCACCATTATTTAGTTTACCGTCTCTCCTTGACTTTTTTCCATTGCTGTCCTGTCCATCAATATGTGGACAATTTCCATGGTGGCTCAACTGGCTCAACTGTCAGGGAAAAAAACAGGGTTACTGAAAAATTTTTTATTTCCCACAGAAAGTAAAAAAAACAAACAAACAAACAAACAAAAAACAAAAAAACACTGCAATTGAGCTTTATAACATAAACAACAAATTATTCCCATTTACATGAGAAATGACAGATGAAACAGTTCTGAAATTAATTTTCTAATTGTTGCATTTTGTGTAATCTAAATGAGATTAAATGAGATCCATTTTTAATTTGTCATTAAAGGATCTTTCTAAAAGTCATTAGAAAAATACATTAAAATACCCTTTATTCAGTGTAGAAAAAATGTTCACACTTAGATCAGCGTATATTTCTACACACATATTTAAGAAGACATGAATACTTTATAGACTGTGTATTATACAGTATATGTTCGGTGTGTGAAAGAGAAACTGTATTAAACTGAATTATTTAGATTGTGATTCTGCACATAAAAAGCTTCAAAGTCACCTCAGTGCTGCTCATCACGTCAGTCTTTCGTTGTCTTCTCTTTTCTCAACCCCACTGGTGCCTTTGACATAATTAACTATTCTTTTCTCCCTCCTCGGGATTATACTGTACTTTCCTCTCCTGGTTAAAATCCTATATCACATGGCTGTTTAAAATGACTGAACCTTCTCCAGTTCTCTTCAGTCCTCAAAGTTCCAACGTGGTTGTGCATTGGTATTGAGTAGGTGCTACGCAGTGTTTGCCACCTGGGGCAAGTGTCAAAAATAAAGTGCATCCGGAAAGTATTCACAGCCCTTCACTTGTTCCACAATTTGTCATGTTACAGCCTTATTCCAAAATGGATTAAATTCATTTTTCCCCTCAAAATTTTGCACACAATACCCCATAATGACAAAGTGAAAAAAGTTTGCTTGAAATTCTTGCAAATTTATTAAAACTAAAAAACAAAAATATAACATGTAAGTAAGTATTCATAGCCTTTGCCATGACACAGAATTGAGCTCAGGCACATCCTGTTTCCACTGATCATCTGTCAGATGTTTCTACAACTTCATTGGAGTCCACCTGTGGTAAATTCAGTTGATTGGACATGATTTGGAAAGGCACACACCTGTCTATATAAGGTCCCATAGTTGACAGTGCATGTCAGAGCACAAACCAAGCCATGAAGTCCAAGGAATTGTCTGTAGAGCTCCGAGACAGGATTGTATCAAGACACAGATCTGGGGAAGGGTACAGAAACTTTTCTGCAGCACTGAAGGTCTGAATGAGCACAGTGGCACCACCAGGACTCTTCCTAGAGCTGGCCGTTTGGCTAATCTGAGCGATCAGGGTAGAAGGGCCTTAGTCAGGGGGTTAAAAAAAAAAAACCTGATGGAGCTTGAGAGGTTCTGTAAAGAAGAATGAGAGAAACTGCCCCAAAATAGGTGAGGCTGAGGCTGCAACTGCTGCCAAAGGTGCTTCAACAAAATACTGAGCAAAGGCTGTGCATACTTATTTTTTTATTTTTATTAAATTTGCAAGAATTTCAAGCAAACTTTTTTCACTTTGTCATTAAGGGGTATTGTGTGAAGAATTTTGCAGTGAAAAATGAATACTTTCCAGATGCACTGTATGTGGAACAATCAAACTGTGTCTTGTTTATGTTTATGTTATTGTTGGTCCTTTAGCTTTGTTATGGAAAAGACAAAAGTCATAATATACAAAGAACTTCCTTGTATATAAGTGAAACCAACTGTTAAAAACAATAAAACTGCCTACTGCAGTTGTCAGAGCTTCTCATTTATGCTTTTTTTTGGTGAACTCTGCTAAGTTTTCTTTTCACAGAAAAGCCACCATTTCAACCAATTTGACCTATGCATTGCAACATCATTACTGGGCAAAATGTTGGCCTTTTTGAAGGACTGCATGCAAGTGTATCTCTGTAGTCTCTATATTTGGTTGAATATGGCTGAACTGCCAAAATACCTCTCACTGTGTAGCCAAAGAGCTATGCAAATTCACACCAATGCTCCACCATAACTTCTACATGAGGCATCCCCAGGGTTCAGTGTTTAGTCCTCTTCTGTTTATTCTCTCTTTGACCCCCTTAGAAACATCGTCTACCATCATAGTCTCCGCTCCCACCGTTACCCAGGTGATATTTTGCTCTACATTACCAGTTATTCCATTGCAACTAAAACTCAATCAACCCTCACCAATTACATTAGCAAAATTAGATCATGATGATAACCTTTTATTTTGGACATATAAAACAAACAAACCAATATATACACATACACATATACACAAATACCTGCATATACATGCACACATACTTCTGTATACACATCCACACCCATTTGTGCACAAACAAAATAAACAAAATCTAAATGACATGAAATAACAACTCAGTCATCAAGTCCGAAAAGGAGTAGAAATAAGTATGTACATACTTATTAATCCCTACCCCATGCACAAATATACACCAGCTGATAAACTGAATGGAACATACAATATTCCTTTCTCAACACTGAAAACACCTCTCTCTCTTCTCTCACCCTTAACAACCTCTTGCCATCATCACCAAAACTGCTTTCCTCTTTTATAAAACCATAAATGATCTCTGCCCGAACTCTAACCCTCTCTCTTCTACCTCTGCTGAAACCTTCACCCATACCTTCATTACATCCAGACTCTACTACTACATTCTTTATGGTATATGATCTAGTCCTCAATAACTCAATAAATGCTAGTATATCTAGAAATACTGTATGCTGCTTGCCTGCTCACTCACCCAGCTGCCCTCAAGAACCTTCACTGGCTCCCTGTCGCACAACACATCCAATTTAAACTCAATCTCATCACCTACAAAGTGCTTCATATGTCACCCCCCGTTCTAAACATTGGCATTCTCCGCTACAGCACTACTTCCAGTAGCCTCCATTCACTGACAGCAACCTCTTATCCCGTCAAACACAGGACAAGGGGTAACAGGGCTTTCCTCTCTGCTGTCCCCACTCTCAGGTTCTCTCTGTCCACATTTGAAAATCTACTTAAATTTAGTGTCCCTGAAAAAACTTTGAATTTCTATTCTGCTTTAGCAAGTTTATTTTATTAGGATTTTCTTTCTGAAAAAATGCTCTGAACATAAACTGTATGAGGCATCATAATTGTTTTTGGTGGAGAGCGCTATATAAAATTAGGATTCATATTTAAAGGTGCAATTTTGTAATTTTCTAATTATTTACAGTAATTTTGGGAGATCTCTGACTAGAACTTTTAAAATTGGTAGTTAGGAAAAAATGTTGTCCTTGGAATAAAAGCATATTCTGTATAACAAATATACTGCAGAATGAAACACAAAAGGAGGTGTCAGCATCTTAGTGTTAAGCACTCTCTCAGGTCTCTTGTATAATTACTTTGGGGGTTAATTGTGTGTATCTACTGTAGATTCTGCTGTTACTAGCAGGTACTCCCGCATAATTCAGATGCATGCCTTCAAGGACACTTTCTGTTAACATTTTTGTTTTCATAAGGACACAAATATTTGTCATCACTAAAACAACTATGTTAAATGTGTTTTCTTGAGAAAAGACATATTTTTTTTTTTTTTACATTTTAAAATAGTCACACACCTAATGAAAGAGACTAAAGTCTCTGTGAGGGGGATCTTTAAGAACACATATGCCTTACATTTGATTGAGGGGTTTGGGGGGATTGGAAGCAAGCTTTATATGGAAAACAAGAATCTCCAGGGTAAATGGTACAAAGTATAGAAAAGGGGTAGTTCTTGGCCCCAGTTGTCTCATCAATACTCAAAAGTGAGCCATTAATAACTTGAAGAATATAAGATAATACCATGTGAAGTTGAGTTTTTAATCAAAGTCAAGGGCAGGAAAGTAATAAATTCAATTTATGCAGGGTGCATAATTTTCAGAATACTGGCCTACTTATATTGAAGTCTGATTTCTCAGCTCCACAGCACACAACGACACACCTGCTGAAACTTGAACCAACAATTACTTAAACAGTTATGTGTGATTTTGGGCTTTTGAACATTGAGATCTCCAACGTTTTTACTTTCCAGCATTGAAACAAATGACAAAGCCAAAGCAAATGTTTTGCAAAGCATTTATTTACATTGTTTTGATAATTTAGCTATTCACAATATGCCTGATGAGACTCTGCTCTAATCAGTTAAATTGCTGACAGGCCACTGGAATTGTAGCTTCATTATCATTCAGTTCAGACAATTCCATTGGCACTGTTTGTGTATCTTGGTGCAATTTTTTGATGGGGAAACAAAGCACCGATAATTTAGTGGCAACAACTTCACACATCACATTTAACAAACAGTGTTGAAAAAAAAGAAACATTTTTCACAAACCTCTTATAAATAGCATAAACCCATAAAAATACAGGTACAACTGTTTAAGTTAACTTCTTTTTAATAAACAATCAAATCGATCTTTTAAAAATATTTCTTAAAATAAGCTAATCACTGCCAAATGTCTGAGATATTATCATGTAACGCTGTGCAGCAGGCAGGTTTTGGACCCAGTATGCAGGAGATGAACTCAAAAAACTGCTTTAATGCTGGAAACTTTTCAAAAACACAAAAATACAAAGCAAGGGAGCACATAACCGAGAGGGAAGACGCAGACAATTTATACACAAGGTAATGAGGTGAGGGGTAAACAGGTGGGAGACAGAGTGGGATAATGAGACAAGGGAAGTTAAACTAGATACAAAGTACAAGAGACAAAAGACCATCAAAGTAAAACAGGAAATAACTCAAAGACTCAAACATGCGAACTTGACACAGAAAGACAACCACAGAGACAGGACTGGAGGAACAGAACAGGAACACGAAAGGGAACTAACCTACTTATAACCATTACCAAAATAAACCAGGAAGGGAGCCAACAGCACGGGGAAACCACAGCTAACTTGAAACAAAAGGACAAAAGACAAAACACAGAGACAGAGACTAAGCCAGACATGGAAACACAAGGGAGGCAGGAATGCATAGGGACTCAGGGAATAGAATATAAACCGAAATAATGAACAGAAATTGAAGAGAAACCAAAACCTGGGAACATAAATATAAAGAAACAAACCAGGAAACGCTGTCATAAGACACAAAACTCAGAAATCTGGGTCCAAGACCCAGGTGCCATGACAGATAATAAGGGACACTGTAAAATACCAAGTAAAAGTAATCTTACTATAATGATTGTAGCATATGTATATATGTCTGTATGTACCCTATTTCCTCCTTAATGGCTGGGCCAATCTGAATGAAACGTTGCACATGCATATGCACACACATGCACACATACAGCGATTATTAAAATCTATGTTTTTCAAAAAGATTTATTATTAATCCCAATTCTTTTGATATATTATGTTCATTTCCTCATCCCCCACGAATGCAATGTTACGTTCTCTGCTTGTTTCACGTCAAATCAATTCAATTCAATTCAATTAATTTTATTTATATAACTTATTTATATAGCTCGTTTCAATGTCAGCGTAAATGTTGGATGTCGAAAAATCCATAGGTCCCACATCCTCTTCATGTAACCCCATTCACTGGGGTTACTTGTATAGTAGCATTCCATCAGTTCTCTATTCTCATCCCTTGTCCACTTATGCCTTCGTGTTCCAGTAGCCTACTTCTCATCAGCATGTCCTGGTTACTCAACAACTGACGCGGACCTTGTTAATCCGGGTGACGTCCGAGGCGGTATGGCTTCATTTATATTTCTCTCGCTCATATGTCGAGTGTGTGTGTGTGTGTGTGTATATGTGTGTGTGTGTCATGGTTTTGAGTTTTCATGGGTTCATGATTTCTTTTGGGTTTTGTGAAGGGATTATGTTCTAGTTCTATTTTGCTTTTGGTCTTTTGTTTATCATGTTACTCTGGTGCTTTTGAGTCTCTGTCATTTGAGCCTTTAGTTCTTTGCTTAGGATTGTTATAGGTTTGTTAGTTCCCTTTCATGTTTTCATTCTGTTCCTTCCGTCCTGTTTCTGTGGTTGTCTTTGTCAAGTTCATAAGTTTGTGTCTGTGTCTCAGTGTTAGTTATTTCCTGTTTTATTATGACGGTCTCTTTTCTCTCATGCTTTGTATTTAGTTCTACTTCCCTTCTCTCACCTTCTGTAATTAGTCCCAGCTGTGCTCCCACCTGTTTCCCCTCATTACCTGGTGTATATTTATTGTCTGAGTCTCCCCTTGTCCTTTGTCACGTCCTCCTTCAATGCTGTGTGCTTTTCTTGAAATCTGTCCAACTAGTAACATCTCATCCACTAGGTTGGGTGACTGGCGCCTAGACAGGTGGCCATCATACTCAGCCAGTTAAGTACAGAGTTTCAGAGTGTGGAGTGAGAAGTGACTGTGACAATGATGGCAGGGTGCATTAGCATGAATGAGGTGGATTATTTACTTAGTCACCCTTTTCTTTGATGCCTTTTGAGGAAAAAAATAAAAGTGAAGAGACAGGGACCAATTGATTTTCAAATAATACAAAAAGACAAGGACAAGGCAAGTGTAGGCAATAATTAATTTTATTGTTTCCTATGTTTGCTGTTTAGAGGAGACACAGCTTGGACCCAACCAGGAATTGTGGATTTGAAACAACAGTTGTTACAGTTGGAACATGTTTATTTCTGCTCATTCCTAGAACTGAAATGGATTTTCTGATCATTCCATCCTTCTTGCATATTTTGTTTTTGCTACAAAAAATGGCATGTGTTTATGTGTACAGAAAGAAGTAGTCGAATGCTGTGTGTGTGAGAGAGAGAGAGAGACATAAATACAGAGAGTTTTTTGGCATCAGATCATTCTGCGTACTTCTCTATGGTGGTGTTGTAGAGCACTTGCTATGACAAGGTGTACATAATGCATTAGTTAGCCCACCCACTCAGTGTCCACACTAGCTGCCACTGACTATTGCAATATTGTTCCATGTGTCCTAACAATAGACATTTTATTATTTTAGTTGCAATTTCATTTCAGGGTGTCTGGGAGAGATATGGATCACTAAATACATCTACTTTACTGAGTAAATCATGGAGAGGTTACTTAAATTTTAATAGGATAAGAAGATCAAAATAAAATGTGTTTTAGATATGAAAATTTAATACTGATGTGGTTTATTGAGCCAATTAAGATGAAAATCCCAATACCAATCCCAGGAACGATATTTTCCAGTAGTGAAGCTGTAGTTAGTCCCTTTGATGGAACAACTTTAGATGCAGCCAACACAAAGAAAAACACATTAAAGACACTTTAATGTTCTGTCTTTGTTAAGATACTGTGGTAATTCCTAGTCACAACTCAGTTCATTTTAACAGTTGTGCTAATTTCAAAAGCCCTCTGTTACCTTTAAATATATCCTCCACTATCAGTGATTGGAAGCCCAACAAATTAATGTTCCTCTGGTGTGACCTTTACCTATGAAGACACTTCTGAATCTGATCATTCTGTTTGCCCTTACAACTTTGAACACTTCTCAAGGCATAGTTTAACACAATGGTGGGTGCAGCTTAATTAAATATCTTGCTGACACTGACGCTAAACACTGACAAAAGCAGCCAGATAGTAATATTCAGTGATGCAGAAACAGCTCCTTCTTTTCACAGAAAGCACATTGGACACACTAAGGAAATAAGGTGATTGTCTGTGACAAGGGTGACCACTTGAAATAATTAACAGTTACTTCAATTTTTGAAACACTTTTAAGTCAACATAGATTAAGTCGCAGTCACAGTATAAGCAGCTCCATGAATAAAATGCAAGAAATTACATATAGTATTTTCTGGTCCATTTTGCTTTTCTCCAAAGAAAACAGTCACTTTCATATTTGTAAAAAAAAAACCAAAA
>VUQS01026099.1:4029-14658 GCA_015108495.1 Heterochromis multidens | reverse complement strand
TCCAAATCAACTCCGCCATTTAAATCAAGCAGTTGCAGAATGAAAAATACGGACAGGGTAATTGACCGAAGCCTAAATTGGAGTGTTAGAGTGACTGAACAAATTTCCCCACTGTCACTTGCCAACACTCTTTTCATGCCTCACAACGTTCCCTTCCACTATATCTCCCAGCTAAACTGTAACTAATCGTCTCGGCTGCCTATCTGCTGCCCTTGGCTTAAAGCTGCAGTTAAAGTTTGAGCACAGCGTGGCTCCACTAACTTGAGGCTAGTGGTTGGGGAAACTGTGCCAAGGACACAGGTTTTTAAGACAATGTAAAAATTCTGCCATCCCCAGTCCACTCATTTCCTTTGCAAAACTTCAAACAAGCAGACCCGCCCTCCATTAATATTTATTCCACGCCTTAAAATACATGTCCAAAAATATTAAAAATTATGTTTTTGTTCCTCTCATAAAGTAGTGGTGCTCAAGTGCAAAGAGTATATACTAACCTGCTGGTTCCTCTGTGCTGCTCACGACAGCTGTGGGGTTGACCACAGGGATTTCTGAAACACGCACAAGAAACACAAAGTTATTTCAACGATTAAATGTAAGCCCATACCTGAAAGGTATGTCTGAAATGATTTGGCTGTGGGCCTGCTACAAGAGCACATGTGGTCAAAGAAAAAGTGTGTCCAAATTCATTAAAAGTGATTCCAAATAGGGGGTATGAGAAGGACGTAACAAAATAAAGGCTAGTACTGAGAAGAAGTAAAAAGTTTCCTTGCTCATCAAGGTCACTAGGAAAAATAAATCAGGGTTGTCATACAGTAAGTTAGTGGTATACTGTATGTCAAGTATGCTCATGAAAATACATTGGGCTCTGCAGGCAGACGTGCTAGATAAACGCTGACAGATTGACAGGGATACTTATTGGTGGTGAGAGGGAAGACCGGTTCAAATAAACCATGCATGCCATAGACTAATGCAGTGGTTTCAGTGTCATTTTTAAGGAGATCTTCAGACTAGCTGGAAGAAATAATGGAAGACCAAATTTAGTTGATGCTTCACAAATTCACCCCGTAATCCAGTTTGGAGGAGTCGGTGCATTCAAAGTCAGCGCACACTGGCAAGGTGGCTACACTAGATTAGTTTCATCCTCCGCTAACAGATGTGGGGTTAACACTGCTGTGTAATCTCCATGCAAGCATGTGTAGACAGATGGACAAATGGCAAGGGGGCAATTTTGGTTGGATCATCTTGAGACAGATGCAGCCCTCCCTTGTTATGCCCGCTGGCTACAATAAAAAGTGCCTCGTGGAATTCCTCCAGGACTTCTTTAATCGTATGCATCTTTCCAATACAAATGCTAATGCTAACAACAGGCCCTCTCCTTTTACCGTAAACAGAATTACTGAAACGCCGGCTTAGCATCCACCCAGAGGATCTGCTTTTGATTGGATTTGGAGGTTGAGGGGTTGGACCGAGTGTGTGAGAGTGTGTTGGCAGGAGGTAGAGGGGGGTTTCTTGGAAAGCTGCTTTAAGGCAAAAGCAGCAGTTGTCTCTCTAAAATTATGGACACCCTGCCAACAAAAACAAACAAGGGCACGGAGCTTTGTGAAGGCGGGCGCAGCTGCTAGAAGCCACTTTGAGACCCTGTGCCCTCATGGTCACATCTTGTGAAGATAGACAGATGATGAAAGGATCATTCAGATTCGGGTTACTGCCATCATACTAATTGGCTGCTTAATGGATTTGTTGTCTGTCTTGGGATACAGGATCCTCAAGAGGTAATATGTCCATCATAAGGCCATAGTGGCAGACACAGTTGTCATTTACACTATTCATAATGGACCCAAATATGTAGTATGTAATATATAGTTCACCTAATGGCACCTAAATGAGTGTAGACTGTCATCCATGACCACAGTTGTCTTCTCCTTCTTGCCTATCTGCCATCTGCTCCGGAGCTGCATGTGAGAGGAACAACATGGCACCATGTGGCACAGTGTGGCAGAGCTGGGTATGGCACTGGGCAGCATGGCATGACTTGATTTGGTGGAGGCTATCTTTCGATTGTGTGCAATGTGGCACAAACACGTTGTGGGGCCACAGGCAAAATTCAGAACTTGCGTAGACTATCACTTGCTTGTCACAGGAAATCAAAAACCTAAACATAGCTACTAGAGTACACACATATGGTACATAATTAACAGAAAGAACAACAGTACTACCAATAACAGTATTTTTCTTTGTTCCTTCAGCATGGATCATGTTTCAGTTTAGCCCAACTTTACACTGGGGCTCTTGTTTGGTTCATTCTTTTTGTACTATCTAGATATATCTATATCTATATCTAGATATATCTATATCTAGATATATCTATATCTATATATCTATATATCTATATCTATATCTATATCTATATCTATATCTATATATATATCTATATCTATATATATATGCTTTCACTTATTTTCTGTATTCTTCATGGTTTGCGTATGTGCTGCCTTTAGCTATGGACTATGCCTTTTGTCAGTTTTTAAAGTCAAAGGAAGCATTTTATCAGTGTCACATGCAGTAACTGGTAGCTGTGTGTGCATGTCTGAGTTACTCACTGATACAGGGGGCCACAGGTGAGCGGCTCTGCTGGTAGCCTTTGGCGCAGCGGTTGCAGGTGATGCCAGTGACACCGTCCTTGCAGGGGCACTGGCCCGTGGTCTGGTTGCATGTCTTGCCTGCTGCGCCCACAGGGTGGCAGTCACAAGCTGGGGTGGGGGTTGGGGGAAGGTGTAAAGAGGGAGGGAAGAAGGGTGATGATTATAAGGGTGGAGGTCAGCAAAGGGGGGCAGAGAAAATAAATGAGATGCCAGTTTATTAAACCTGCTGCAAAAATGATAAGACAAAAAACTATTCCTTGGATGATATACAGTAAATATTATTCATTAATGATTGATTGTCAGCAGGAAACAGATAAACATTAATATTGAATGTTTGGGGGCCCACTTCCCTTTTGCCTTTGTAGTCAGAATTCTCTGATTACTGCACTGTGAAACACTGCATTTATATCTAGACAACTGATGAGAAATAATGTATGTGGGTATGCAGAGGATATCAAGTCATAGATAAAAACACAGAAAGCAAGGGGAATGGGGCGATGCATGTAGTGCATCACTTTCAGGAGACCCAGACCAAATGAAGTGCCTTCATCTGCTCGTTTACTCTTTCCTTAATGCTTGTCTGGTGCCTGCCTGGTAACACACGCTCTGCTGTTTCATCACTTCCCGAAAGTTCAGTGGATGCCCACCAAATGCCAAGACCAACAAGCAATGCTCCGGTCACCTCACTTTGGCAAGACTTTTATGAGTTTAGCTTTTTCTAGGTGATTTATTAAAGCCACTTTAACTCATAAGTTTTTTGGGGGGGGGTTTGGGTAGAAAGAGCAGTTAAATATAAGACCCAGAGTGTTGGTTGAAGCCATTTGACAAATGTTTACAAGAACGTAGGAAGTATGAGAGCAAAAACACAATAAACCATGAAATCCAGTACGAAAACTCTGCCTTTCCCCCTTTGTTTTCAGTGTAACACTTTGGAAAATACACTCAAGCTAATGTAAAATTACAAAAGCAAACTTGCAAGGGCCTCAGCTGTAACACAATAGTTGTAATTGTCCAGGCTTATCAAGAAAAGACAAGAACGGCCAATATTTCACATTAGGGAAAAACCCTGTAATCCAACAGTTTTCTACAGGGCTTGCCAGGGAAAGGCAGCTGCTAACATGCCACGGTTTCTTCCCACCACCTGACAAAACTGTTAATGTATTTATTTGCGCCTGGCATTTTTTTTTTAGCTGCTACAACAAAGGAGAGGACCCTACCACCTGTTGAATAGGCAAAGGGAGTGTTCAAATGGCTGAAATTGACCCAAGAGTGTCTGCACGGCAGCAGGGTGTGGAGAGATTAACTGCAGCTCAGATCTTTAGAATTGTGTTTGCCTTTTCTGGCAAGACCAACGAATCTACAGGTGTCAAAGTGGCTGCACACTGTTTGAAGCTGAGACGTAAATCTGATGCTTCATCATGAGTGCAAAATCCCCATTACTTGAGTCACGCAGGCTTCATCGGGAAACTTAAGCTTTGAAGGCACTTGGTAAAATTCTGTGACTGAACTAAGGAGAATAAAGTTATGCATGTGGCAGGGTGTGATGCAGGACTAATTTGAGTGCCACAGGTCATCAGACGGCGTTTTATGCCGCGCCAACAACCTCCACCTTCATTTAGAGCCAGAGTTTCTTCTACTTCTGCCTATGAAGTATTTGGGATTTTCTGGCATTCTTGACATTTGTGTTCTTAATAAAACCCGAACGATGGAGCGCACACACATCACAGCAGTCTGTAGGGTTGTACAGTTTGTCAAGACTTGCTATTTAAAATTGATAAGTAATTGTTTTCAGACCAACTGAAAAGCACATGTGAGATAACCCATGTCGTGCCTGCAGAGATATGTGACAAGGCAAGAGGTTTTACAAGCTATTGTCTCCACACTGATCACTTAACAGCACAGGGCTGATCAGTATAAACAAACTGCGAATGATGTACCGTGTCCCCACTTCCCTTCTAATCAGGATCGGACTGTTTAGAGTTCAGAGGTTATTGTCAATGTTCACATTGTTCAGTAAACAACCAGCAACGACCAGATCTGAACGAGCTGTAAGGGGCAGGATGGGGACAAGGGGTTTGGTCGTGTCAGTCTAACCCCCAGTCTTCCTTCCTCAAACTGTTTTTCTGAGGTTTTATGTGCAGCGGCTAGCGCCAGTTAGAAAGCTGTAAAAATGACCTCAGATGTTGATGACTTTTCAAGCTTGTGTGACTGCAGATGTGACAGGAACTGCATTGGGATTTGCAGTTCCTTTGTCAGGCGTTTGCTCATTTTAAGTGATTAGTGTTACTCAGTGAATGTGTGAGTACTTGTGATGACTGCACTTTGTCTGCGTTTATGGGCAATAGCCCCTGTTGGAGAAAAAATAAAAAAAAAAGTGTTATTTTTACCCTCAGCTGAATAATATAAATTTGTTGGCAGGCATCACTGACAACAGACATTAATTAAAGAAGGGTTACCCCCACCCCCCAACAGTGTTTTCTAACAACAAATATCCCAATGGCCTGCTTTTGAAATTTTTCATAATTTGAGGCATATTGTATACCCATTATGGTTTAGTGGCCAACATCGCTTCATGTGGACTCATTTTTGATGCCTTTTATTAGTGCTCCTTGTTATCAGAGTATACCAGCTGGACAGCTTGTTGAAGACCTCATATACTGCAGCCAGACCATATGGTGATTGAACTGTGCCCTTCAGATTTGCTTTGAATTGAAATATCAGTATTACCTAAGGAAGCCCGGGTGTGTGTTTAGATTCCTTCAAATCCTCCTCAGACTGAACAGACAACGAGAACTAGACAAGTTTGATTAGTAACAGACACGACCCAGTCTGCACCGCCCCTAGCCTTCCCCGTTCCTGTCTCCTCTTTAGAAAACACCTGTATTTTATTGCAGTAACTCCATTTCAGACATGACACTCCCCCTTCAACAATACCACACCCCTGACCTCTGTTGTGACCTGGTCACAGGTAGAAAGGACATGGAAAGCAAGGGCTAGAAAGAAAATCAGGGATGCTTATACGATGGTATGAGAATAAGTGAAAGACAAAGGTTTAAAAGGTGTATAGAAAGGCATGGTGAGAGAAGTCAGAAGTTGAGGAGCAATTGGAGGAGGTGGTTATAAACCATCTGGAGAAGACAGATGAAATAAAAGAGCAAAAGAAAATGACATCTCCTAGAAGGCTATTTTGGTTATGGTATTGCTCCGATCAATCACGGAGCTGGCCTGCTCCCCTTTTTGGATGTAAGCTTGAATTCTGTCACATCTGGAGCTTTTGTAAAGGAGGGTGTTAAACTGTTTATAACCTGATCACTTGGCTTGGATGGGGACAAACTGTAGTGTCAAGGGGCTTGCATGTGTGTGAAAGCATTATGCTTCCAGGTACCACAGGAAATGAAAGATGAGAGAACTATTTGCACATAGGGACACACATCTCAGAGCGGATCTGTTGTCAGGATTGGAGCAGATCTCTTTCTGTTATTGTTGCAGTGCAGTAACAGGTCAAATGACTTAAGTTTTAAGGTATGTGACCAAGTCACCGTGGAGTTTTTTTGCCATTACATGATGAATGGCTCAACATCTCAGTGCAACTACCATGGGCAACTGTGGCCTGATGATATGCCATTTCTAACCTCTTGGTGTTGTATTACAGCCACAGAAGGAAAACTGAGGAGAAGCCAGTGAGAGATTCTCACCGTGAAATTTCAGCCAAAAGATCTTCATGGCTATGAGGGTTGGCAGCTTTCACTAATGCTGTTTTTTTATGTTCTGGAAGTGATTTTTTTTTTTACCTTCATCTGGATCATAAGGCTAAAAAACACTCTGTTATTTATTTGAATATTTTCTTGAGCGTCAAGTACAGGAAACAAGTGTTATTTTTGCAATACTTCCAGTATAATATCAGGCTGAAAAATATCACTGTAAATGTGAAATAATAAAATAAATTTTCCATGAGAAATGCATTGGTTACATGAAAATATTATGTGGTGTGTGGGCAAGGGGGAAACATTTGGTCAGGTTGCCAGAAAAGCTTCGGGCATAGTATCAAATCATTTCTCTCTGCTATGGTATGGCAAATCAGACATGCCGATTTTTTTTTTTTTATTATTATTAAAAGTTGCCATGACAACATATGTTTCCAATCATAAAATATTGCTCCTTCTACACTCACTTTTTCAGAAATTACATGGTTACACAAGTATTAGCAGGGTTAGAATATCTCAATCAGCATTTGTTTAAACATTTTGTAAAAAGTTTGCACTGAGTAGTGCCAAAGAAAAGATTAAACTAAGCTTAAAGTAATAATCTGGGGGCATTTTCATATAATTAGATATTCATAAACAAATATTTTCTACTCTATTAATGACTGATGTAACACAAAGTGATCCTTGCTCATGACTTGCGGTTGGTAATTCTTTCCCAGAAAACCACTTGTGTTTTATATTTCTGACAGCAGATGAAGAGCTCTGATCATAATCATAGATAAATGAATGAGTGCTACAGCTCTGCAATATGCTTGAATGAAACATATTAGAAGTATAGAGGAGAAACACCACAGCAATGTGCACATACAGCAAACAGTGGGGGGAAAGAAATTCAGAGTGTCATGAAAGCCATACTGGATAGTAATAAAACTCTTCATAAATACTGCTCTTACCTCTTGTTAGATTCTTACCTTTGCAGGCTCGCCTGTGGGTGATTGGTCTGGCCATGTCCCTGTAAAAGCCCTCCTTGCAGTAGTGGCAGTGGCGTCCTGCAGTATTATGGCGGCAATTCATGCACACCCCTCCACTTTTCCTCCCAGACAGCTTGTACAACTCCATGTTGAATCGACACCGGCGGGCGTGGAGGTTGCAGTTACATGCTGTAGAAGGAAGAGCAAAGTAATCATACCAGCAAGGGCAAGGAGGATGAACGCAAAAGTTTACAAGAACTTGTCAGTATTTGTCTCAGAGTTCAAATATAAATTTATCTGGATGAAATGTTCATATGGAGCATGTACTGCAGTAAAATATATGCTTACTACTACAGTATGTATATCACAAGAGAGCTGGGAAAGATTTTCCAGTAAGGCAGTATAATAAAAATAATGAGTGGTTTATAATCTACACTGCGTCTGTGTGCTTGGCTGCTATTCCAGAACTCATCAATCAAAAGTGATATTTGCAGAGCTCATTTTCTCCATTTCATAATTAATGAATTCAGCTTCTCTCGGCCCATTAGTTATTAATCACTGGAAAGAGAGACATTAATTTCATGAATCACTGATGAGTAAAGACTTCTTAGATCTATTAAAAGCAAGACCGAGTCAGATATAGGAATGGGCTCGAGCTAGCTGTCTTCTAAATGAGGCGAGCAGAATATATGGGACATGTGAAGTAAGGTTATAGCTCTTCACGGTCTCTCCCAGTTACCCTTGAAATCCAACGGGTTCCTAAATGTCTCTTTTGCTCACAAGTCTTATTATTGATTCCTTTACACAAAAGAAAAGAAAAAAAAAAAAGAAGAGAAACATCCACCAGCTCTACATTATTGATAAACTCTTTTCATTATCTACACATGGGGTTTCCGTTTGAGAAACCCACACTTCTTGTTTGTGTAAGAGTTTGATCCAGAACCTCTGCTGGTTAAATGAAAGTCAGACCTGGAACCTGAAGATTTGGCCATGGCTTCAAAGTCAGCTGTTGCTGAGCTTAGCTTCAGCTCAAAGTTATCCGCAGATACATTTGAAAAGCGGTAAACAGCAGCAGAGCTGTTTAACTGAAAATGTCAACAGTTGTGGCAAAGCAGGAATATCACAGGATCACAACAGAAGGTGAAATTCATTAACTTTAGTCAGACTGGAGAGGTTTCAAGGAAATAGATTTCACTAACAGTAAATGGTTAGAATGAAATTAAAAAGATGCAACAATGGAGAATAAGTAAAGAGACTGGCTGAGGGACTAGGCTGCTTTATGTTGATGACTGCTTGAGCAGCTGACTCGTGACTGGACTGTTACAAAACCATCTGAAACTGGAAACACTGATTGACATATTTTGAACATTAACTACACTTTCTATATTTTCTGTACCCATTCACTCAGTGTATACATGATCATACTTGCAGTGCTAAAAGTTTGACATCATCCTAATGCCAGATGGATAGACATGAAGCTAGAGAAAACAGCCTATTATGAGGGCTAAACACCTAGCCTGGCTCTGACCACAGGTAACTAAATCTGTCATCCCTCACTAATTAACATGTTATATCTTGTTTGTTTGTGGAGCTATTTTTGACCAGGTGCAATCACTTCATGAAGACATGTCATCATTCTGAAGTTGCCAGGCAGCAAGCCAAAGGTACTACACCTATATATGAATTCAGTAATTCAGTTAACCAATGACTAAAAAAAGTTGCAAAACAAGTTAAATAAGTGTAAAAGTTTCCATTTTGTAAAAAGTGAGATATTAGTGCCCCTTTCATTACAAATATGTAAAAGTGGCATGGTGCACAGCTCATGTGGCAAATATTACCACTACCCAAGTATACACAACTGCTAACCAGAGTTATGCTGAAATACTATTGCTGGAGGATGGTGAGAAACTGCGCTGAAGACGGAGTTGAAACTGCTAAACAATAACTGGGTATGGGTTACTGTATGTTCATGCCGCCTTGTGTGCTATAGTGCAACCTAAACTCAGTTGGCTGTTTTGTTAGCTTTGCCTGATTGTACATGTGTGGAAAATAAATGGTCATGATGCAAGTGATTTCAGAAATGGCAACACTATTGCATGAAAACTTATTGCAATATTTAATTCTGCAAGACTCTCTCCTTGCTCTGGGTCCAGTTCTGGTTCAGACATGTGGTTGAATTTTGGGGTTTTGTTACAAGCCAGTGGGTAAATCTATACTTATAGAATCTGGGCTTATGGCAGGTAACCAATGTTCTTTTGCTTTGCTTTTTCTGGGGTATCCATTGCAATGGCAGGAAAGGCACAGCACTCTTCCGGATAGGGGCCTTGGCAGTGGCAGCTTATTTTATTTAAAGCTATAGACTCGAGGAAACCATTTAAAACAAAGGTAAGACCATGGGTGTACAGCCGTTGTAGGATGAAAGCTCTCTTTTGTATTTTGAGCTGACACTTGAAATTCACATTCTTGGAGACATGAGACTTAGATCAACTTAAAAAATTATAATGTGTGACCTTTAACACATATTTTTGCATCATTTATAGATGATTTTAATTTATCTGCTCTAGCCAGGGTCAGTCCTGCAGTTACATTAAGCTCAATGATCTGAGCTTTTTGCAATCATTAGAAGGACAATTTTAATGGAGGAGAATCACTTAAGCACAAATGTTAAGTAATAAGTACCCTGCTAGCAGTGAGCAATACATATCACTATCCATACTCAAAGGAAAGCCTGGCACCTGGTTGGGAAAGAGGCCCAGTTTTCCCCACTTGCAGACCCTGAAAAAAGGGGGAGCACATTCCCAGACTGTTTCCCAATTCCATCTGGTTATTATGTTGCCCAATTTGTATGGAATCCTCTTGTTAATAAAATACTGTTTTGTGTATAAATTCATATCAAGGCAGTGCTGTTTGTGTAGAGACCCTGCTGGATTTATTTGCTGTGCTTTCATAGTCTGGAGAGTCCAAAATGAGAATTAACTCTTGACCCTGGAGAATTATCCAAAATGTATATGAAGGCAGTGTTAAGATAGCGGGGCAATGTGGAATCCTGAACAAAGTTTGAAAATTGATTTCAAAGCCTTTCATCCTTTAGTATGCTCTTAGATGAAGAGACGGTTTGTCCCATGTTTGAGTGGGAAAAACAATATATGGTAATTGATGACACTGCTTAAGACGGGTTCATTCTGTGTGCGTGTGCATGTGTGAGCATGTGCATGTGAAGATCTTAACAGCCTGTCCAACTTCTTCTAAGGGAAATGTGAGAAAGAACACACACGTCACATTGAGTGGATGGGGCTGCAGGGGTGGAAGAGGGGT